>MU226915.1:1442957-1466095 GCA_018584345.1 Thuja plicata | reverse complement strand
GGGTAACATGCAAGTCAAAGAAGAAATTTGAGAGAAAAGCCGACAACAAAATATAATATCAGATTTGAAGGGGCTTTGTAATATGGAAAAATGATAAAACCTTCACTAAAGAGACTTAATTTCATTTTCTATTATGAAGCCGAACGAGTTCCAAGAGAAGATTTGGAGCATTGAAAAATATATTTTCAAGAATCAGTTGTGCATTGAAAAGCTACGAGAAATCGAAAAGCCACAGTTATTGGAGAAACTGAACAGTCACATGAGATGAAATTAGAGACTGTCAAAGAATGTGAAACAGTTATGGTAACCGAACAGTCACATGAGAAAGGGAAGAATTCCAGAATTCTATTTATTGGAAAATATTTTCATAAAGTGGGTTCTTCTTTTCCATCAGAGACAGAGTGCTAGGGAGGAGAAGAGAGCATTGGTTATTGTATTCGCATTTTGAGATTAAATGTTAGGATTTATGTAATGATTTTAGCAGACAAGTTGTGAGTTCATAATAGTCTGAGTATTATTATTTTAATGTTTATAATAAAGGGGAGTGTTATATCAAATCTGAGAGTTTGAGTATCAATTTCTTTGTTTGTATTCAATCTGGGAATTATTGCATTCGCATTGTAAACATCGTCTTGCATCTTGGAGTTAAATGGGGAATGGGTTGTGAATCTAAGTATTTCATCCATTCACTTTATAGAAATAAGAATGTTTGATCTTCATTTCATTTCAGTTTCATTTACTTTGCATTTTTCAGCATTCGTTTTGCATTTCCAATGCCAGGGAGTCATAAGATGTGTGGATTTCTAGGATTGGCTAGGTTTAGAGCTGGATTTATTGCCTGAGTTAGTCTTGTCTAGGGCTGGCTTTGTTTTCCTCTTCCATTCTCAGGCTAAGAACGTACCCAATTAGTTTAGGAACAAGTAAATTCATTGAATATCATTTGATAAGGGAGCTATACCTTTCAATTCAGAGGAAATCTATCAACCTGATGATAGATTATCCAACTGTTGGTATCTGATCATTCTTTTAGATTTGGGCATTTGAGAGTTAGATTCAAAAAGAACATTCTTTTTACCAATAGATTTTTGGCGACTCTACTGGGGAGGCGGAAAAGAGGATTTGTGCTTATTTAATTTTCCTCAGTTTTATTATTATTATCTCTGCAAGAGATTGGCAACTCTTTTTTAATTCTCGTAGTTTTTGTTTGAAGAGTCCAGTGCTTTCATTTTTAGAATTATTATTATCTCTACTTGTAGGATATTGGCGACTCTGATTGAAAAAGACCATGCCCATTAAAGTTGTGAAAAGAGGAAGGCAAGATCCCTCTTTTATTGAACTTCATCAAACGCATGATCCAATATTACGTGATTTGTTTGATGCTTTTCAAGAAAGCATTACTCGCAGGAGAAAAATGAATTTGAGCATTGAAGAAGATCATGTACGAGTTCTTTTATGGAAAAGTGTTTGTGCTAGGTATCACAAGATGAAAGAACTAGAAGCGAAAATGAAGTTGTTGCAGCATTGCGAGAAAAGAGTGTTGCAATTAAGTGAAGAGTTGAAGGTGGATGATGATGAAGTTTTAGAGGTTCCACATGACCTTGTTTCCTATAATTTTTTAGTCTTGAGCGAACATGACATTCAGCCAAGGAAGAAAATCAGAAAATTACCTATGGGTGAAGAAATAGATGCTGAAAGGGATCCAAATCTGCAATTCCTTTGGATTGCCTTTAAAGAGAGTATTGTTGAAGGTGAAAAGAAGGGATTGAGTTTCTCGGAAGATCATCAATCTGCCCTAATGCTAAATTGTGTGATCCAAAGGTTTTTCAATGTCCAAGATCAAAAGAAAGGAAAATATGTTTCAGAAAATATGCCTGGAGAAAAATCAATAAATGAAGAATCCATATTAGTCAATTGTTTGGTTCTTGGAAAGCAAGAACTACCCCGGCTTCCAGAAGAATATACTTCAATGAACAAAGAGATTCTTGACAGGGGCAAGGAAATGGTAAGTGAAGTTGAAAATGAAGATTTTCATATGCTTTCTTTTGCTCCTGATATTGAAAGTTTCAGATTTCATGAAAATAGTGATGATTCTCTTTATAAAGTCTCTTATGAAAATCCTCCTTTAGTTTATGCACAAATAGAATATGAAACTTTCAAGTTTGAAGAAGATAATAGTAAGGATGATTTTTCAATCTGCACAAGTTTATGATGAATCTATTTTAGAATCATTTTCTTTTGAAGAGAATGTCAAGTTGAATCTTCTTGATGAAATATGTATTGAGGATAAAACTGAAGCATGTTTTGATAAGAATTCTTCTAAGTTTGGGAACGTGGTTGAAAAGGCAGATGCAAGAACAATTTTTATACAAGGATTTTCTATGTCTAATGAAATATTGCAGCATCATGAAGAAGTCAAAAATTTAGATTACGTTTTTCTTTGTCATGAAATGGAAGTTAATCAATTTTTGGAGCCAGCCAAATGTAAGTTTTCTTCTATGGCAGATTCAGGAGCAAACTCTTTAAATTGGGATAAAGATTTTTCAGACTTGATAAATTCAAAAAATAATGAAGATATTTCAATCCGGATTGATCCTATGTGCGATGAAGAATCATTTTATTTCAGTCTTGATTTGAAATCTGAAAGTGCTATTAAAGGTCATGGTGAATGTCAGTATGATGATGTAACTTTTCCAAAATCATTCAAATATTCTGATTTTGCCAACCTTGGTTTATCTTCTGAAATTTCTATCCAAAATGATCATGTTGAAAGTCTGGAATATCAGTATGTTGCAGTATCTTTTTCAGAAAGCTGTGATTATGGTTCTTTTTAGCAAAGAGCAGTAGGATGTTTTAAAAGTTATGTGCAAGGGAATTCTGAAAATTCTGAGGTCTATGATGAAGCATGGTTATTTGGAGGAGATTTTTGGGTCACATATTTTCATCATGCTTTCAAATTCACTTTCAGTTATGATGAAGTTGTCAAAAAGCAATGGTTTTGTTGCAGCTTGTTAGAGCACAAGTTTCTTTTTCGGAAAGGTTCATACTTCTCCTTGCCAGTTAATGGCCATGTGTGAGTTTCTTCTCGCTTGCTCTCCTTTTGGTGAGGTTTCCTCACCTGTTTGTAAATAGGTTTGCTTCCGTAAGTTTCGGTGTGCTTAGCTTAGCCTTTTCCTGCTTTCCTAGTTTTGGCTTTGCCTTGCTCCCCTCTGCCCTCCCAGCAAGCAGCTCTATGTTACCCTCTTTTTTCCTAGACCCTGTAATGCACTCATCCTTTTCCAAGAGATGTTGGATTCTTTATGTACTTTGCAACACATAATCCCCATTCAGAGCCAGCTATAGGCGCACTTTCAGTACACCGTTTTTTTTTTAAATTTTAAAGTCGCCTCCCGTGAAGACTTCCCCCTAATGTGTTGCACATGTTTCTCCTAACAATGTTTCTATGAAGGATCAAAGTTCTAATGCAGATGTGAGAGTTCCTATGTCCCAATTCATATTCATTATTTCAAAATCAGAATTTCCTAAAGTGCACTCAAATTATCATTTTCCGCAAAGGAGAAGCGAATTCAGAGTTTTCCGCCAGAGTAGCCGATATCATATTTTCTACCACAAAAAATTGACATCTCAAAGCATGAAGCAAATAATTAAAGATATGACAAAAGTCAAGTGTGGCGGAGAATGGAAATTCTGATGTGATTTTCGCACCCAAAAGATGATTTTCTGACAAAAGCTATGCAGCAGTCAAAATACAAAATCTCGATTCATAGTGAAGAGGTACAAATTCTTAGTATCAGGATTATTCCTTCAATGCAATTTATGAGTAAATTGACGTCAAATCATGTCCATTACAGTAAAGTAGAAAATTGGAAAATTGCTACGCTTTTTTCCCTTCATTTAGGATTTTCCACCGAGAGCATTCAGTTTGATATTTTCTGCCAATTGCATGAGAGGCCAATTTCCCCAAAGTCTCAGTAGGTAACTGGAAGTCTTCCACTAGATATGGCTTCTCTGCTTCCTCTACAAGCACATGGCACTTTAAAAATTGATAGAGGCATTGTGGAATCAAATGATGAAAATTCTGCCAAGTAGTGGCCAAGAATGAACTCCCTTGGTCATTTTCCACCGGGAGAACCTCTTTTTCAGTTTTCCACAAAGTAGAATTGGAATCGGGATGCAAAATTAGAATTGAGATGCAAAAATTTCACTTGGAGAGACAAGGGAAGTAGATTAGTTGAGAACCTGACAAAGGAAATGTGATGGTGAACTATCGAAAACAGCACTGTCAACAGAATTTTAATGATCTACTGTGTCGAGCTCATGCTTGGAACCAAGGAACGTCACCATCCATGGAGAAAGAGAGCCCGAGAAAAGAAAGCAGACTCGAGAATCATCATCCTCAAGGTAAAAAGCTATCCCGTCGTGCCTTTACTCTGATTAGCTATGGATTCTCACTCGACCCCCAGAAAAAAACAATTAACCAAATAAGGCATCAATTGACTGACATTGCACATAGACAAAGGAGACAACCGATTTCTAAACAGGGATATGTTCAAATGTCCATCAATACTCAAATTCTCCATATTGGCATCATGATTTTTGCGCAGATATCAATGATTGCATGGGAGATGAATATGTAGATGTCACTCGTGTGAAGATATTTTTTTTCAGATTGCAATGACCCGAATCCATAGTTACATTTTTTTTCACACTACTTTCATGGTCATGTTGGTAATTTTGATGAAAGGCCCAACTCCATGGAGGTAAGAGGCTGACACGAAGGCGCTCGATAAAATAGAGGATCAAGTAAAGAAAAACAAGAGGCAGAGCTAAGCTGGATGATGATGGATTTGCAAAGACACCTTACATGACAGTGATACAAATAGTTTCAGAAGAATCAAATTACATAATCTCCATCAAAAGGAAAACTGGGGTTTTGGAATGAGATGTGTTGAATGTTTGACAAACATTGTTAACAAAAGAAAGTATGAATATCCTTTCTCTCCTCTAGCCGCCTGGATGAAAGACACCTTAGGAGACAATGGATGCTGAGAAAGAAAGTAGTAATTCGAGCTCACAGTTATAATCGATGGCATCTTCCTATGGTGTCGTCACATAAATGCAAACATAATATAAATGACTTCAAAGGGAATTGTATTAATTAGAAAAAGAAAGAACCAAGTTGATGTTAATTCTTCTCAACCATGAACAAATGTAAGAGCATGCAGTGGGAGAATCAAATCGATGTTCATCAATTGGCCATGTTGAATGCCTTAAATTGGTCACCAATGCAACTTCTATGAGAGAAAGAAGGCTTGAGGTCCACTGCATCTTCAAAAATGATAGAAAATATTAGAAGAAATGAGGATCTCTTTCCACCGTATACTAGCATGGCCGTAATAATTCAATGGGTGAAGAAAGATTATCTATATGAGAAGCTTTACGAACTGACAAACTCAAAAGCCCAAAGTTGTTGGATAGTTCAGAAAAGTTGTGACAAGTAAAGAGCGTCGAGATGTTTAGAGGATTTGGTGGTATGATTGATAGAGGTTTGATAATTAGAATTGAAAATGACAAAGAGATATCTCTGAGTGACAGTTGGGAGATGATCAACATCTTAACAGAGTTAAAATTTCATTACTGCATATTCATGCATAATTAGGAACTGGTATTGATATATATTCTTGTCATTAGGGACACTTGTTAATTAATTACCCCCCCCCACGCATTCAAAATGATTATTCTTAATATTTTGTAAAATAAACCTTCCAGAAATATGTATGGGTAACATGCAAGTCAAAGAAGAAATTTGAGAGAAAAGCCGACAAGAAAATATAATATCATATTTGAAGGGGCTTTGTAATATGGAAAAATGATAAAACCTTTACTAAAGAGACTTAATTTCATTTTCTATTATGAAGCCAAAGGAGTTCCAAGAGAAGAGGTGGAGCATTGAAAAATATATTTTCAAGAATCAGTTGTGGATTGAAAAGCTACAAGAAACCGAAAAGCCATAGTTATTGGAGAAACTGAACAGTCACATGAGATGAAATTAGAGACTGTCAAAGAATGTGAAACAATTATGGTAACCGAACATTCACATGAGAAAGGGAAGAATTCCAGAATTCTATTTATTGGAAAATATTTTCATAAAGAGGGTTCTTCTTTTCCGCTGGAGACAAAGTGCTAGGGAGGAGAAGAGAGCATTGGTTATTGTATTCGCATTTTGAGATTAAATGTTAGGATTTATGTAATGATTTTAGCAGACAAGTTGTGAGTTCATAATAGTCTGAGTATTATTATTTGAATGTTTATAATAAAGGGGAGTTTTTTATCAAATCTGAGAGTTTGAGTATCAATTTCTTTGTTTGTATTCAATCTGGGAATTGTTGCATTTGCATTGTAAACGTCATCTTGCATCTTGGAGTTAAATGGGGAATGGGTTGCGAATCTAAGTATTTCATCCATTCACTTTACAGAAATAAGAATGTTTGATCTTCATTTCATTTTAGTTTCATTTACTTTGCATTTTCAGCATTCGTTTTGTATTTCCAATGCCGGGGAGTCATAAGATGTGTGGATTTTTGGGATTGGCTAGGTTTAGAGCTGGATTTATTGCTTGAGTTAGTCTTGTCTGGGGCTGGCTTTGTTTTCCTCTTTCATTCTCAGGTTAAGAACGTACCCAATTATTTTAGGAACAAGTAAATTCATTGAATATCATTTGATAAGGGAGCTGTACCTTTCAATTCAGAGGAAATCTATCAACCTGATGATAGATTATCCAACTGTTGGTATCTGATCGTTCTTTTAGATTTGGGCATTTGAGAGTTAGATTCACAAAGAAATTTTTTTTTACCAACAATACTCTTCATTCATTATTCAGGATTGTAAGGCTTTCTTATTTCTTCTTATTTCTGATTGATTGATACATTTGTGCATTAACCATTTTCTTATGGTTGATCAAAGTGGATCTTTCCTTTGTGAAATTTGGGTCTAAGAGGAAAATCTTACCTTCTCCTCAACACCATTTTCATACCTTACAATATATACATTCAATTGCTACCCCACATCATTATTCATATCTCACATTTTGGTGACATCCATTTTAAATGTTACATTTTGGTGAACCCACGATAGACAACTCTTTCTTTTTGGTGTTAGATGCTTTGCCTCTTTTCCTTAGAGACTAGATTTTTCATACATATTAAATTAGTTTTCTTTTATGCTCTTGCATTTTAAAATACAATTTTTTTTTTACATACTCATTAAAATACAAAAACATTTCTTGCATTTCATTCACTATGAAGATCTTTAAGATGCTTTGGGGTATGATTATTTTCCTCATTATTCTTCTTTTAGCATCTCTTTATAGTACTTATGATGTTTATGAAAGTATCATCCATTTCATCATGTTTTTTACTCTTCATGTTTCAGTTTCTTATGCTATATTAATATTAACTAATACTAGTCTTCCTACTTTCAAAACTTTCATTAAGGATTTATGTGGAAGACTTATTACTCTTTTGGATTATGTGAAGAATTTGGTAGATGATACCCCATTTCCTAATCTTCCTAATCCTAATCCTATCATTCCTAATCTAGTTCCTAATATTCATAATCCTAATCTTATCCTTCCTAATTCAATTCCTAATATTCCCACTCCTATTTCTCCATCTTCTATTCCTAGTTCTTCCCACACTTGTGATGGGGCTCAAACTATGGTTCATGATGCATATGTTCAATTATTCTTTGATTTACCTTCCCCTTCTTATCTAATCCATGATGATATTAAAGGGAAGAGCAGCGAAACTTCTTCTAAACCTATTATTTTTCATTACACAACATTTTCTCATGATCACCATAAACAATCACCTCTTGTAGAAGATTTACAAGATATGAATGTTGGGATTAATGGGAAGTATGTACTGAGAGGGGAGGGGTGAATCGGTAACTCTGAAACTTTTGTATCCCTTTATCAATTAACCTTTGTAATCAATTGTATGTCCATTCAATCTGATTTAAACTATATTTATATGATTTATATCAAATCATAACATTAACATGCATGTGAACATTCATAGAAACATTCATGAAAGTAAATTTGACACATAACACAAGATATAATATCGCAGAAAACTCTTGTGAGGAAGTAAAAACTGTGGTGGGGATGGCACCCACAAAATATTCACTATCTTCAGATTGGAAGGGGCCAGTTAAGGCTTACAATTTGATCACTTCTAATGATCTAACCTATTAGGAGTATTGGTGGAGACCTATTAAATTCTACTATGTTAAGAGCTTTAGCAACACTATTGAGTGTGCACTCGGTTAAGAGATTTGATGTTGGATGGTTAAATCCACCTTCCTTGAAAGGGTTTTTACACTTTTCTCCACTTGTTAGAATGATAGAAAATTACAAATTGACCTGGTAAATGCAATCTCCTATTGCTGATACAGATCCTTGTTAGTTTACATAAAAAATATTATCACCTTAACTATGATTGAATAATACCTATGATTCTCTGTATGCTCTGTTATTGGTTCTTACTAACCAAATTCATCTTTTGTTGTCCCTGTTCTTGAAACTCTTAATCTGATCCATAGATGTGCTCATCTGATTCATTCATGTTCTCCTCTCTCTTCACATCATCTATTCATCCATAACAATGAATGATTGCATCATCTATTTATAGATGGATTGACTTCTTCGAGTTATGATAAAAACAATGTTAAATCTAAGATCAAGTTTACAACTTATACCTAGATCTCCTATTCTATGTGTTTTAAATCATTTAGACTGATTAAAGAAATTACATTCATGTATCTTGTCCCTAAAGAAATAGATTTAAAATAATTAAATATCCTATAAATAGAATACACTTGCTTTATCTGACGTGGAAGTCAGATCCACTTTTTGCGGGCTTCAACTGACTTTTGGTTCTTTCTATCGGTCATGCTTGACTTTCCTTCAATTTTGTTATGTCGGTTGCACTGTATCTATCTTGTTGGTCTACACTGTAACTTGCATATCAGGTTCCTCTGTTGGGTTCCACTTTGTCTTTCTACTTTTTCAATTTTAGTTTACACACTAGCTTGTGTCATCAGTTCTCTTTTCACTTAGTCACCTTTGGTGATCTCTTAGTATCTGATCTTCAGTTTTCTCAGTCCTAGCTTTTGGTGTAATCTTAGCGAAAGTGTATTTTTCATACTAATGGAAATTTAATGTCAGCAATCTCCCCCTTTGACATTACTATGAAAAACCAATATGTGCAAAATACTAACAAAGTGTTAAGTATATACAACATATATAATCCTTAGTCATTTAATGACTCCCCTATGTATATGTCAGTATATCTGTACATATGATGTCTTTCCTTTCTACATATCATTTTCCCCTTATTAATATACATATACATATCTACCATTTTCCCATCTGAATGAATGAATGTACATAACATTTTCCCTTTTTAATTTGTACTCATATCATTTACCCCTTTATTTGATATTATTGGCAAAGGTCTTTATCTTAGAGCTTATCAAAAATATGGGAATGTGAAGAGTTCATGTCTTCCATAATTTTCTCCCATTGGTCTTTGAGGTTCTCCAGAGCCATGTGCTCGAGTGTAATTTTTGAATGCATATCATAGATGTTGTCTACCACAGACATCTCGGGAGATGTAATAAGTTGCCTTGTTGAACTAATATGTTGTTGGAGCAGTGTTAGGTTTGGCATAAGTTGAGCTTGGAGCTCAGTTACTTCTTCTTTGAAATGTGTCTCTGCCTCCCACAACTCTTTCCTTAACCTTTTAATCTCTATTATCTTCTCATAATGCATTTTGACTGTATTGTCTCCATCGGTGGTTAAGCTCTGTGCACTATTTGCTAGATCGGCATCCAACTTTGCAATGTTGTCACTATTCTCCTTAGTGAACTTTTCTAGTGTGCTCAATGTTTGAATTAAGGCTATAACTTCAGATATGATAGGATCTAATTTAGATATGAATTCTAACAGCTTTACCTTATTTATTGCCACTTCTTGGCTGATGTTCTCTATAAGCTTCTATTGGTACTTCCTCTCAGCTCTCTCCTCTATTGCCTTCTCAGCATCAATGTTATGAGTTTTGATTGCATCGGTGAGGGTAGCTATTTGATCAAGTATAGGCTTGCTTTGATCAATGTCAACATCGAGTACTATTTGATGTAGAATGTATCGTATTGTCTCTAGTACCATGGAGTCCCCGTGCTATTTCTTTGGGTTTTCTTGCAATGCCTTCCTCTGGCATATCTCTCCATATTCTTGTAATGCTTCAATGTCAAGTGTAGAGGGGTCACACTTTGGTATTTCTATGATTTCATCCAGTGTAACCTCTAACTTGTTCTTCTTTGCCCTTTTCTTTTTCTTTTGTGACTCAGTAGAATGTAACACCATTTCCAATTTCTTGGCCTTCTTTGTTGTGCTTTCTAAAGTGACCTATTGTGCTCCTTTCTGCTGCTTAGCATCAGTTTCAACTCGTCAGGTATCTGCAGATGTCTCCACATTCACCTTTACATCATTGGTAACACTCTTGTTGAATTCCTCAGGAGTACCATCTTTTGGCTTGTCTCCTTCATTGGTGTCCTTTGCTTCATTGGTCTTGGTTTTTCCATTCTTGTCTTGAGTCTTTGTATCCTTTTCCTTAGCTCCTCTAGTAACCTTATTAGTGTCGGTTACATGTTGAGTATCTCCGATGTCTTTCTGACCATCGGTGTTATCCTTGTTTGCTTCTTCTCCTGCATCCTTTGGAGTATCCTGCTCAAGTAATTTTCTTGATTCTTGCATGATAGTGATAGCTTGTTTCAATATAGGCATGTTTCCTGGAATGTTCACCTGTGTAGTATCAACTGTTGCGTCCTACTCATCAGTTTTGTCCTTTTTAGTAGTGACATCTTCATCCTTATTTGTTTCCTTTGTTGGGTCATCGGTAATGTCTATGACATTAGTGTCCACAATGTTATCATTGGTGGTGTCTTCCCATGTTTCATCTACAACATTTGCATTCTTGTTGCCTATGTTATCATCTTCTTCTTTATCTAACTCAATGGAAGTGTCATTATGAGTTGCCTTGTCAACATCTTGGTGTTGAAGGTCTTTTTCGGGGCTATCCTCCTTAATAGGTCTATTCATTATCTTGCACCATTTCTTGTGACTTTCTTTTTCAAGCTCTATTAGTCTGCCTTCAAGAAATTTATATGCCCTCAGATTTGGTGAGAACTCCTTTGTGTACTTCTCCATCATCTCATATATCTCTTCTTATATTCAGGTCGTATGAGAGTAACAAGTACTCTTTCTCTTATTTCTTTCTCATTCTTCAAAGAAAATGTCCACCTGGAGTAAAGTCTGTCCAATAGTTCTCTTGGAACATATTTACCTTCAAATTGCATTGGTACATATTTGAAGTTGTACATTTTAGCAATGATGGCATCCTCAATTTTATTTTGATCTTCTGAATTTAATCTCAGCCATTTTCTAATGTTTGGATCTGTAATAGATCTATAATTTGCAATATAAACACAAATGTCATCAATATTTTCAATTTCTTTTACCTTGACACTTTCATCTTTAATAGCTTCATCCTGCTTGGTGTCCTCTATATCCTCTCAGGTTCTTATGGATTTTCTTCCTTTCTTTTTTTGTCCTATTTTCAGTGTTGGAGCTTTCCTCTTGTAAGTCTTGACCTTTCCTTTCTTTAGAGGTGAAGGAGTAGATTCTTTTGATGTTTTGCTTCTTGTCCTAGAAGCAGCTATTGTCCTTGGTTTCTTAGATGGTGGAGGAGGTGGTGAATCTGAATTTGTTTCCTCAGATTCATCCTTTCCTTCATCTTTATCGACAGATAACTGTTCTTGAGTTTCCTCCTTTTGTTCAATTTCTTCATCTTGCTCAATTTCTTCTTCATTTGTTGATAGAATCTTCTTGAGATTCTTTACCATCTTGTCCTTCTTTTTTACTATCTTTTTGACAACTAGGCCTGATTTAATTCTTGTCTTGGCCTCTTCATATGTGCCAAACCTGGGTTGTTTCTTATCCAGTGGTTCATTGATCAAGGCATCAATTACCTTAGTAGCAAGATCAATGTTGATCTCATACTCTAATGGTTCTAACCATGTTATCCTTGGTACAACTGGTTTGATATATGTATTTTCAGTGTCAACCATGAAGCATATCTCATCCTTATATTTCCCAATGAGTTGCTCGGGGATTCTTACCCTCTTTTGCATTTGATCTTTGAATACATTGAAGTATTCATCTATGACTATCTCAAAGTTATCACCAGGTGTAGCAATGTGCTCACTGATTTGCATGGTGACCAGTTTGGTGTTGTCCCATTTAACATCTCCAAATGACAGGAATGTTTCTTGAAAATAAAAGAAGATACACATTATTAATGAGCCAAACTTACAAGTGTTTTACTTGGCATTCCTGATAGTCTTTAGGTTGTCCTTCAATTAACTCAGGAGTAGCTCAAATAAATCTAATTGTGTCCCCTTCTTTACAATTTTGAAAACTGTGTCCATTGCACCTAATGATATGTTGTTTAATATGCTTGCTTGGAAGAATTTTTAGCCCAAAACACATGCACCGAACTTGATTTCATCATTGGTTATTATTGTTACTTTTAGTCCTCTGCCATCCCATTTGCCTCCTGTCATCTTTTAATTTTTTGCCTTTGGTGGATGCTTGAGTGCCTTAACTTTATCAGTTATGGGGTAACCGGTAACTGCATGGTGACATCTCTGGTTATTGTCTTTAGTTCATCCAACCATAACTTGTTGTTATGCATTCTGCTCAGCACTAACTAAATCCATTCGGTTTTGAAGACCTTCAGAAACATTAGGGAATTTGTGATCCCTTTCACTTCAATGTGTTTTTTTTCTTCCTTGAGTGTTCCATCATCATTGCATATATTTTTGTAGGCTTCTTCAACCTTTGAACTTCCTATTTCAGTTACCTTGCAATGTATGAAGGATCAGACATCTTCAACCAGTAAAACCCTAGCTGGAATTCATGAAAATTCACTAGTGTCATTGGTTTGTGAGGAAACCTTAGGATGGATCTTATATTTGGGTTCCTCACATGTCATGTTCTTGATGAGCTTGAACTCATCTTTCTTTGCATTCTTGGATTTAACAGTTCGTGAAGTCGATGCCATTTTCAGAATTTAGGGCTTATGCGTATTGCATAAAAAAAAAGTTGTTGGTTCTTCAAAACTTATTATTTACTACTTGCAAAGATTCCTAAATAGCTTAGGAATGCTTGGTGGCTGATTTGTGATCACTTTGTGGTCCCTTCACTTTTTTCTTAAAAATCACCTTGGTCGCTCTGCTCTGGGTGTCATGAACAAATGAGTTGTTCTGATGCCCTATTTATAGATGTTGCCCTAAAATGCCTGCCATAAATTCTTACCAACTCCTCGGTGTATGAAGACTGAGTTCTTTGGTGAAGAATTTACTTCCTTTGGTGACACTTAAAATGTTTCAGAGCAGTTGTTGTTCACTTTTCTTTTTCTGACAGGTTTCGGTATCACTGACAACTTGTTCATTTACTTATTTACTAACGAGGCTCGATTTATACTTAGTAACCTTTTATTTTAACTGACGCTTCTCAGTAAATGTAGATAATATTAGCTTTGAGTGTATACCAACAGGTTTTGGTATATATGCCCGAAAGCATAGTTATCATGCATATTTTAACAAGTACAACCATGATGCATCTTTCTTATGCTAATTTGGCATTATATTAACATACTATGGAACTAATGTAAAGTAATAGCTTGGGTTAATGCAGTTCCATACTTTTTCTTCTTAGGTGGGTGTGGTGATGTCACCGAATCCATTGGATGGGGTGTCACCATTTGCATTGCTCAGTCCAGCTTCATCATTGCTTGAATCTTTTCTCCACATCTTGTCTCTAGCCCTCTGGATATCTTCAATGGTGTTTCCATTGGGATATGTGCTTGTCTCTGTCATTCGGTCTCTACAGTCTTTCTTGACATGACCAGCTTTATAACAGTGTAAGCATGTCATTCCGGGGTTAGTCCAGCCTCTAGACTTTCTAGTCCATTGTCTCATATAGTGTCCAGCAATGTGACCATATCTTCCACATGTTTTATAGTTTTTCCAAGTATTGTATTCCCATACATACTGATTACCGACTCTCTTAAGTTGATAGGGAGTTTCTTGACCTTTAGGCTTCCATGCTTTCCTTTTCTTTTCCATCATTCAAGAGTTGTGTGACCATTAATTTTGCATGTAGGATAGTATTTGTCCATGTAATTTTCCTTCTTTGGTTGTTTCATCTCAGACTTACATTCATATGCTTTATGTCCTTTCTTGTTACATTTATAACAAAATTCTATGAATGAAGATGTAGATTTAGGAATACCTTTCATTTTACCTATGCATACATTTGATGTATGGCCTTTCTTTCCATAGTGATTGCATGTAAGATTTCTTGGTCTTGCATTTGTGTAAATATTCTTTGGATCAGCTTGATTTTATGATTCTCCATTTTTGATAAAACCTAGACCAGTATTATTGTTGACTCTTCGTTGTCCATCAAGAAAATCATCCATTCTTTTATTGCTTTCTTTAGCCTTTTTGATAATTTCATTATGTTGATCCTGAATTCTTATTTCATGTTTCAACTTTTCATTTTCATCCCTCACTTCACAAATAGCTTCTATTATTTCAATGAGTTTAACATTTAATCTGTTTGCCTCTTGACTCATAAGAATAATCTAATTTGTAATCTCATGGTGATGCTTTGTAAGTCTTTGTATTTTAGACTCTTTTTTCTTGTAGATTTTCTGTGATATTTCTTCTATCATCAATAGCTAGTTTTCTCTCTTGCTTAGCTTGTCTAGCATTGTTCATGACATCAATCATTCTTACCATTTGTGTCTCTTGACTGATTTGTAGAGATTTAACTTGCCCAGCTAGATGTAGATTGATTTTAGTTAGGCTTGTGATGCTTTCTTCTGATGAATCTAAGGCTTTGCTTGTAGTTGATCCTGAAGACTCAAAGAAATCTGGTATCTCTTCCTCATGATAATCTGTCTCATTACAGCGAGATGCCATATTCTTTCTTTCATCTAGCAGTTGTCTCATGTTGATTCTAGCTTCTTTATACTATTCAAAGAACATCTAAATTTCAAGCTTTTGTTCTCAATATTTTTATCAAGTCTGTACTTCTCCATAGTGTGATCTTTTCTCTTAAGCCTTTAAGCTTTCCAAGCAGAGACCTATCTCTAATACCAATTTTTGGGATTAATCAAAATTATGTACTAAGAGGGGAGGGGTGAATCAGTACCTCTAAAACTTTTGTATCCCTTTATCAATCAACCTTTGTAATCAATTGTATGTCCATTCAATCTGATTTAAACTATCTTTATATTAGTTATATCAAATCATAACATTAACATGCATGTGAAAATTCATAGAAACATTCATGAAAGTAAATTTGACACATAACACAAGATATGATATTGCAGAAAACTCCTGTGAGGAAGTAAAAAATGTGGTGGGGATGGCACCCACAAAATCTTCACTATCTGCAAATTAGAAGGGGCTAGTTAAGGCTTACAATTTGATCACTTCTAATGATCTACCCTATTAGGAGTATCGGTGGAGACCTGTTAAATTATAATTTGTTAAGAGCTTTAGCAACACTGTTGAGTGTGCACTCGGTTAAGAGATTTGATGTTGGATGGTTAAATCCACCTTCCTTGAAAGGATTTTTACACTTTTCTCCACTTGTTAGAATGATAGAAAATTACAACTTGACCTGGTAAATGAAATCTCCTATTGTTGATATAGATCCTATTTAGTTCACATAAAAATATTATCACCTTAACTGTAATTGAATAATACCTCTGATTCTCGGTATGCTTTGTTCTTGATTCTTGCTAACCAAATTCATCTTTTGTTGTCCCTGTTCTTGAAACTCTCAATATGATCCATAGATTTTCTCATCTGATTCATTCATGTTCTCTTCTCTCTTCACATAATCTATTCATCCATAATAATTAATTTTTGCATCATCTATTTATAGATGGATTGACTTCATCAAGTTATGATAAAAACAATGTTAACTCTAAGATCAGGTTTACAACTTATACCTAGATCTCCAGGTCTATGTGTTTTAAATCAGTTAGACTAATTAAAGCACTTACATTCATGTATCTTGTCCCTAAAGAAATGGATTTAAAACAATTAAATATCCTATAAATAGAATATACTTTCTTTATCTGACGTGGAATTCAGATCCACTTTTTGCGGGCTACAACTGACTTTTGGTTCTGTTTGTCGGTCATGCTTGACTGTCCTTCGGTTTTGTTCTGTCGGTTGCACTGTATCTATCTTTTCGGTCTACACTATAACTTGCATATTGGGTTCCTCTGTCGTGTTCCACTTTGTCTTTCTACTTTTTCAATTTTGGTTTACACACTGACTTGTGTCATCAGTACTCTTTGCACTTAGTCATCTTTGGTGATCTCATAGTATCTGATCTTCAATTTGCTCAGTACTGTCTTTTGGTGTAAGATTACCAAAAGTGTAGTTTTCATACTAATGGAAATTTAATGTCATCAATGTACACTACCAGATACAATATGGTGGCTAAACAAGGTTATAAGGGTTTAGGGCTTTGTGTTAATGAACATGGCATTAAATATCTGGTTCATATATCCCCTAAACAAGATAAGCATGGTCTAAGCTTTCCTCTATCTCAACTTGAGGTGGTTGATCTTGATCATCACCCTCCTCTTCATATTATCCTTCCAACACCTTCCTTAGACCACCCTGATACTCCTCAAGATGTGGCTAAGAAGGTATATGTTTAGCTAATGAATTCTAAGAAAGATATATTTAAACCTACACCGAAAGATGCTCTCTCCAAATACAAATGTTCTTTTCATTATAGTAATACACATTTACTTTCTTATTGCGTGCATTTTAAGATGTATGTTAGAGAAAGAGTTTCTTTAAGAATTATATCTCACTCTTGTGCAGTATTACAATTTCTTCCTAATTTCCATACGGGGAATACCCCTCGCTCTTTAATAATATAGATCTCTCTCCCTCTTGTCTCTTCACTGGGGGGAAAGAGGTACTGCTTCCATTTTTATATGATCCATTATGCTCTTAGCATGTTTTTTTTTGTGAGCTTAATTGGTTATTCTTTCTATATTCTATCTCTATGGTTTTGCATTATGGTACATTCCTTCCTTTTCTAATAATCATCCATAGCTCTCTTATAATATTCATGATATCTTTTCTAGGACATTTTTTTTGCAAATATATCTCTTTGATTACAGCATCTCTTGATATGATTGGTATATCCCTTGCTTTCATCCCTGGGGGGGAAAGGTTTTCCTTCTTTCTCTCTGTCTAAGGATCTACTTTCCTTAGCTTAGTGGCATTTGTTTATTCTGTAAAATTATTTCCTTATAAGACTTATGTTTTGGCTATGGATACCCTCTTATATATGAGAGGTGATTGTCCTTGGTCATCACCTCTTCTTTATTGTACAAATTTTTTTCTTTATAAACTCTCAGCCTTGCTTGGGGTTAGAGTTTGATTCCTTCATTTCAATATTCCTCTTCCTCTTGATCGCAGGGGGCTTTATGATTGAGCCTTTGATCCCTCTTTTCTTTCTCTTTGAAAGATGATATTTTATCCTAAGCACTCCTCTACAGTGGGAATATTTTTGATAATATCTCTTCCTCTTTGAGGATCCTTTTTCCATAAGTGACATATCCTTTTCACGATTATCTATACTCTTAGATGTAAGGGTCAATACTTTTTTCTAAGACTATAGTGTACATTGTCGCTAACATGATATCTCCTTACTTTTTGAAGTAGGTATCCTCCTTTCTCTTCCTTATCCTACCTATTAGGTAGCCATGATAAGGAGGGGGCATATATAGGGTCTCCCTTATACTATGGTTTACATTTTACAACATGCTAAATCCTCGGAAGGTAACGCACATAAGTTGCTAAATCCTGAAGAGAAGCGCATTTTTACTTTTATTTTTTCTAAATCCTCAAAAGGTAACGCACATAAGTTGCTAAATCCTGAAGAGACATGCAATGTTTACTTTTATTTTTGCTAAATCTTTGGAAGGTAATGCACATAAGTTGCTAAATCCTAAAGAGACATGTATTTTAAATTTTATTTTTGCTAAATCCTTGGAAGGTAATGCACATAAGTTGCTAAATCCTGAAGAGATACACATTTTTCAAATTCAAATATGCTAAATCCTTGGAAGGTATTGCACATAAGTTGCTAAATCCTGAAAAGACATGCACTTTATATTCCATAGTGATACAAGAATGTGGATCTATGGCTCTCCCTCGTTGGTGATTCATGGTAAGGTGGGCATCTTACTAGGCAAGGTAATCATTTTCTCTTCTCTCTTTCTCTTTGATGCTAGTAGGATTAGACCATGAAGCTATTTTATTTACAGTGTTGCTCTTGTCTTTCTTATGTATTCGTTTATGTTTTCTATGATTATTTTCTCTTTGCTTTCATACCCTTGTGCGTGTATGTTCAGTTATAATCCTTGGATTGGGGGCTCATGTCCTTGACTAAGTGATGTTCTACCTCGTTGTGATCCACTAGAATCTTTCTTCTAACTTTACAACAAGTATGTTCAATTTCCATACTCCCGCTAAAGTGGGGACTTAATGTATCATCTTAAAATGGAAGCACTTCCATGTTAATAATGTTTAGCCCTCCTTAGGGCGTGTTTTTTACCATCATCATGTTGTCCTCTCATTTCTGAACCCTCTCCAACTTTTGTGCCTATTTAAGACCCTGATTGGGCCTCTTCAGACACTATTTATCCCACCTGGCACATTTTCCAGGGCTTCTGACTCCCTAGGTCAAGGTCGACCTCAACCCTGACCTAGGTCAAAGTTGACCTCGACCTCGACCCAGCTCCCCCTTTCCAATTGGAAATTTTTTCGGTTGTCGGGTATCATTCAAAAGTTCATTTTCCTGCTTTCGGGTTGGCTATTTTGGGTTCCAAAGTGATAACTCTTAAATTATATTTAATATAGGTCATCCACTAGGGGTATAGGTCTAATTGTAATTTAATTCTCCTATTTAGGCCTCTCTAGAATATTTTTCCCTAGATTGGTATGTAAGGAAGCTTTCTCCTCTCATTTTCTCTAAGTGAACTAAGAAGCACTAACCATCAACTAAGAAAGAATTCTACATGTTCTCAAGCTTTCAAAGTTAAATCAAGTTTTTCAAGTCTTCATCTAAAGCATTCAAGTTCTCCATTGAAGATCAAGGATTCAAGAATTCAATCCTTTGAAAGGATTTGGTCTAAGAATTCAATATTCATCATTCAAACCCTAGATCTATCCATCATGGTGGTGTGATCTTCCTTCAAGATCCTTTGTGCATCTTCAATATTCATTCATTCTTTCTTCAAGGTGGATTCAAAGCATACAATCATGGAGTTTTATGGTTTCTAATATTGAGTCCAAGATTTCATATTAACATACTTGTTTACATTTGAAATACAATTACATATCTATTGAATATCATAGCTTCATCATTATATTTACTTCTACTACTTGCTAGCATTCTCTATTTTAATTATTTATTTAAAAGTTAATTCCTAAATAGAGGTTTGACTAAGGCAAACCCCTCCCCCAAAAAACAAAACCATTTTTCTTGTAGGTACAGGTACAAGACAAAAAATTTAGGATCAGATTCGGATACCCTTTTCGGCCAACTTTCAGGATCCACAAACAGAATTTTTGTTGGATTAGTGCAGGTCAAGGTTGAACATTTTAGGGCACAATTGTACCCCGCCATAGAGGTCAAGGTTGACCTGACTTAGAAAAGGAAAATATTTTTTGGTTTTGTCTGTCTCTGCATTTCTATTCTAGATTCGGTTACAGAATTTCCCAAAACCTGACACAGACATCGGAAAATAGGTTTTTCCAGATCTACTACATGCCAAGGTAAATGTTTCATTTTAATTAAGGTCTCAATAAATTCCATTATATACTCTTCATTCATTATTTGGGATTGTAAGGATTTCTTCTTTCTTCTTGTTTCCAATCAATTGATAAATTTGAGCATTAACCATTTTCTTATGGTTGATCAAAGCGGATCTTTCCTTTGTGAAATTTGGGGTTAAGAGGACAATATTACCTTCTCAACACCATTTTAATACCTTACAATATATACATTCAATTTCTACCCCATGTCATTATTCATATCTTACATTTTGGTGACATCCATTTTAGATGTTACAGATGGTGGTAACAAAAACTCACCTATCAACCTATGACCAAAAATATAATTTGGTAATATAAAGAATATTAATTGGTACATGATTCACTCTTTGTTAACTATAAGACATGTAAAAATCCGCGTAGGACTTTAAAAGGCCGCCTGATTAGCCAAGTGCCACTTCCAAGGATTAAAGTGTCATGTTTTTATGATTTAAATGTTGCAGGGCTTGAAAAGCTGTGTACACTAATTAAAGTGTCGCCTACCATGAAGTTTGAAATTTGAGATTGAGAATAGATGAAATCCCTTTGATCGATCGTCCAGATAACTCAATTAGATTCCAAGCTAAAAAATGTTCATCCAGAATGTCACTTAGTGTTTAGGATATTAGAAAAGTCATAGTGATGAATGTTTGATAGGTCAATCGGATTTGATTAAAAATGATTACAAATTATCCTTGTGTCTCATGATATAGAGCTTAGGAGCAATAAGTTGATGTGCTCAAGTTAGAGCAAAGATATATTTAATGTGTTTGATTGATGTAGAATAGTTCACCAAGAGCAAGACTAATATGATTCACTTTGTTTCAAAATGTAGGAACATTACAGTAAGTTGAGGGTATGGGGCGTAGCATCTTGGATTTTTTATTTAGTTGATGAGCTTACAGCGCCTGAGCGGCAGACTATCAAGACATGTGGTCTTAGTTTTCTTCTAGATCTCCTTCAGTTTCAGCTGAACCGGGGTCTGTTGACAGCTATGGCAGAGCAATGGCACTTTGACCATAATACATTTCATCTACCCCTCAGCGAGATGACTATCACGCCTGAGGATGTTTATAGATTATTGAGGATCCCGACTCATAGAGAGAAGGTGTATTATGATTCAATGTATGATAGCAGTGTATGCTGACGGGTGTTTGCAGATACCACCATTGTGGATGATTGCATTACTTGGGCATAGTTTTCCTCTTTTCCCACTTTACCAGCATTGTTACGAGTTGTGATTGGAGGATTACTTATTCCAGATATGAGAGGATATGGCTTTGCAGTCAGATAGGGCCGGATATTAGAGGACTTGATTGCACATCCTCAGAGATTTGATTGGGGTTCTTGTGTTTTAGCGCAGTTATATCATGATCTACATGAAAATGTGTATAGGCATAGAACAGTACTTTCAGTAGGTGCAGTTGTATTAAAGTTGTGGACCTGGGAGCATATCCCTATTACGAGACCAGTTTTAGCACAAGTGCAGGTCCGTGGATATCCGTATGCATTTCTGTATGATGGCATGGTTGTCCAGCATTCTGGGCAAGGTTGAATTTTGGAGACGGACTACTAATGATATAGATCAGGTTGTATGGAAGCCATATCTTCATTGTGAGAGTTGGTGAGAGGATGATGATGAGTTACCATATATGTTTTCTCCTCGATGGATGATCAACCGATCACCATTAGTTATAGAGAGATTTTTCTTTGGGAGAGTACTCCATCAGTACTGCTGGGTTCAGGAAATGCCTCAGGGTATGGCACTTTATGATAGGGTATAGGATGAGAGATCAATGTCGGGAGAGCAAGTGGACTATCAGTTGGCCTATTTGTAGATTGATCAACTAGGTTATGCCATGTGGGATATGATGACACATGTTGCAGATGTAGGGATTTCAGCTGAGTATCGAGAGTGGTTCATGAGACATTGTTTTGTTAGATTCATAGATCTAGCAGAGCCCATTCCCGATGTATATGAGCTTTCAGAGGATGATGGATATGATGGTGATGATGGTGATGATGGTGATGATGGTGAGAGACCTCGTAGACACAGGGTTTAGAGGACACCTAGGGCACCTCAAGTACAGAGAGTTGCAGGACCTCAGATGAGAGGTGGAAATGTTAGAGGCTGAGGTGGTGGATTTAGGCAACCTAGGAAGAGATTAGCATGGGCATAGGTACCTCAGGGTCAGGCTCCTTTGATAGTTGGTGCAGATTGGGCCAGACATAGACATAGGCATGTCCAGGTGGCCAAACAGGTTCCAGTGCATGGACAGATTCTACAGGTTGATCCATAAAGCACCACAGCACCAGTGATACCTCAGGTTCCATCAGTACCACAGGGACCACAGGCTCCTTCTGCATCATAGGCACCTCTATTTCCTCCCATTGTGGATGATTTAGTGTAGGATGTTCATGGTTTATAGGTAGGGATGACTGCAGTGACTGCTCGATTAGATTAGGTTTCTACTATGATGTAGCAGTTTCTAACTACTCTAGCTTAGTTACCTACCAATGCGAGCACGAGTCAGGCACCTCCCAGTACATAGGATAGAGTAGGTGATAGGAATCCTGATGGTGTAGGGGGTTTAGGCACAGGTATAGATGGAGATGGATCAAGTGCCCCTGCTGGGTCATGAGACAGATTTGGGAGCCATGATATCTTGATATGGCATGGATGATGTATCATATGTATTTTTGATCAGGACTTTGATGTATGGATCATTTTTTTGATGTACCATTGATGTACTAATTTATGTTATAGACATTTGATGATGGGAATTTATTTATGATGATCTTTGATTCCTCCTTTGATGATGTTATGAGATTTCCTTTTATGCATATCTACATGTTTCTATGATGCATTTATTTCTATTATGCTATGGATGCAATGTCTTAGAGTAGGACATGGATAAATGGATGCAAATGATGTTAATGCAACTTATTTCTATATTCTTTTCTTATTTAACCATGATGTATGGATTATGCAATGCAATGGATGCAATACTTAGTGCTATGATAAATGAATGCAACTATCTTTTTGATTTTTGGATGTATGCAATTTTAACTTATGATATGCAATTCTAAAT
>MU226915.1:1403351-1431508 GCA_018584345.1 Thuja plicata | reverse complement strand
CTTGGATCCCAAACACAAAGGAAATGGCTTGTATTTATAGCATTTTCCCAAGGGTAGGGGGTAGAGTGAGTTGATCATGATCAAATTTTGGTTAAGTCAAAAGCTTTGAGGTGTTCTCAAATGGAGGTAAAGTTGGTTGGTTGTCTCAAAGAAATTAGGAATTAAATAACTCAATCATTTAATTAATTTAGCCATGGAAGGGTGAATGGGTTGGATTTGATCTTTTTGATTTGAACTATACAATTGAAAAATCAATTGCATAATTTGATTAATCCCTTTAGGCTTGAATTTAATTATTTGATCTTTTAATTTGATTTGATTTTTGTCCTCTTGATTTGATAAATGTCCATTTGTTTTGCATTGAGATGAGATTTTAAGGCATTTGGCTGAGATTTATAGTTTTGAATGCTTGAGATACACCTGGTCAATTTTAGGTGTCTACACATATAGATACAAATAGGAGATTGGAGTTGATCAACCTTCACCTGTGCATATAAGAGTTAACCAGAGAAGGTATATGCATAGGTCACAAACATGAAGATTTGACCAAGCATTACTGGGATCTTGACCCCACAACAAATTGATTTGTGATGATTTTCACAATAGTACATGTGTTGCAGGGTAAGATCCTAGTACTGCTTAGGAAAATTTGAATGTTCATCACCTGTGCATATAAGAGTTGATCACATAAGGTATATGCATAGATGTATTCTCGCAATATCAGCAAATGTGTAGTCTCGGAACTGTCCATTTCTCTGTGTATATGAAAAATGAATGAAATGTCAAGCTGAAATAAAAGATTGAACAAAATAGTATTCCACATAGAGTGAATGAAATATACCATCAAAAGAAGGTGAACTCAACAATTGGCACAAACTCAGACATGGGAAAAGTCAAATTCAAGGCCTAATTTATCAAGAACAATAAACAATGCAGAACCCCACAATCAAAAACATGAAACCTAATAAAAAAAACACTGCAAAACTTGATTGGGACAATGGAATTTACAAAGTAAGGAAAGATGAGAGGATCAATAAATTTATCAAAAAAAGAAACACGCTCTGTCAACAATGTTCAAAATCATTAGGACTATAGAAAAATCATTAAGCCTATAGAAAATCAAGTTCTAGAAATGGACGGTTCTGATGCTTTGCCATTACAAAAATTGAGAATTCATCATTTGGTACTTCTTATTGTATTCCATTTAAGTATATCAGGAATAAAGTATTCCATTTATATATGTTCAAATTTTTTCCAGTAATGATTTGGGGAATGCAATCATGTAAAACACAAACTAATATTATTATTGTGTTATGTAAAATACAATCATGAAAAAACTGTGCATATACAACCTTCACCTATGCATATAAAATTTGATCAGAGAAGGTATATGCATAGGTGACAAACATGCAAATTTGACCAAGCATTACTGGGAACTTGACCTTGCAACAAATGGACTTGTGGTGATTTTCACAATAGTACATTTCCTGCAAGGTAATCTCCCAGTAGTTCTTAGGAAGATTTACATGTTCATCACCTATGCATATACCTTCTCTAGTGTGAGGAGTCTAATGTTCATAACCTGTGCATATACCTTCTCTTATGTCTCAACAAGTGCACTTTCTTATAAAAAAAAGTGTCGAATTGCTTATGTAAGTCAGTTGTCTCATGGTCATACAAGTGCATGGTTGGGATACCTCCTAAGTATATGCACAGATGAATAACTCATTCTACAACATGTGCCTATGCCAAGAAAAAAATAGTGACTATTTTTGGGAAAACATAGGAAATCAGATTTTATTTCTTCATCAACTCCTTGCAAATTTTTATCAACAACCCTTTCTCTAAGTTTTTGAGGATTTTTAAACTCATATAATTCATCTCCAATGTCCCCTAACTATATTTTGAATTTTTAACACTTAAAGTTCAAGGTTCAAATTTCAACATTGGCCTTTGGATTTTTCCTTATTGCTTGGTGAATAGCCACAGTGACAACTTTTGTCAACCCAATGGTAACATTTTCACTCAATGGACAAATTTGCTCCAAACTTTAACAAAGGACTCAAAAACTCCCACTTTCACCTTAGACACTCTAAAAACAACCCAAAATAACTTATTAAAACCATTTTTACCTCATTAGGCATACTTTTAACTCTTTGATGTGATTAGACCATTAAGGGCCATATAGTCCTATAAGAGCTCATTGGCTTCCAATACCTTACAAATGAATACAACTAATTTGAATTGAATACAAATGGTCCTTAGCACCTTATTATCTCATCAAAAACACGAAAACCAAGAACAAAACATAAAAAATAAATAAAGGCCTTGCTAATTCGTCAAGTAAACAAGGTGTTCCTACACCAAATAGTGATGTAAAATAGAAGTGTTGTTATAAATACCCTCATAGAATAATGACAAGCAATGAGTTGAGAAATTGAAATTTTAAATATTATGATGAGGGTTTCTAGGGGCTTTGAATTCTAATATTTGTAGCAGTCAATCACTAGAAATTAATGATAAATATTGTAAGATTTAATGCATAGAGATTGTACATTTAGCATGAGATAGTGACATGATCTCAAAATTGTGATAAGGTCTGTAATACATTTAAATGTAACAGCAATATGTGACCTACCATGAGGACTATCATAGTAGGGTGACACAAGAACAAGATATTGGAAAAGATCAAAAGGATGAAAGAAGGTAAAGTAAATACAGGTGGAAAGCAGGGAGACCTTGTATACAATCGGTAGAGACCCATCCTTGCACGGTGTATTTTCTACTGGATGCTTGTGGTTGATAGTGCATCCCTAGTGTAGGGGAGTTCTGTGCTCAGTAGGTTCATATAATATATTTAATATTTGATTACACATTATAAACCCATATCTAGGGAAATAAAAATAGACATCTTTGAGAATTAATGTGACACATATAAAGTCTTAATTAAACCATGAGTTTGGTATTGACCATCACACATCTTGGGATTATGTCATCATTACTCTGACACATGATTATGTATACATATAACCCATGACAAGAATTAGAGAGAAGCAATGAAAATAGCAGTAAAGAGAGAAAGCTCTCAGGGATAGAAATCATCCAGTTTATGTTGAAAAGGATTAGTACAGTCAACAAGAACATTGCCCAATCAACATTAGGATTAAGTATGCAGTTTATTTAAATTCAATCCCTCCCTTTTTACCTTCAAACATCATTGTATTGAACCATTATAACTGTCAGTAGGCAACCACAAGAAAATCAAACATAAATATTTATTACCAACATTACCACCAAAATATTGAGAAAGATACAGTCAATATATACAACCAGTAGCAATTTTAGAAGCATCTTAGACCACTCTTCCATTAGAAAAACATGATTAAAATTTCAAAAATATACAAGAACATCAAATCATAAGACTGGAGACAATTATTTTTCTCCTCCAAATCAGATCAGGAGCAAAGGAAATCTAAATTAGTTTATATATTGGTTGAAGATAGACAAGCATCCAAATACTGATTCATTCTAGCTGACAATAAACAATAAGGAGGAAGTCTTAGATATAAAAGCATTAAACACAAATAATTCCAAAAAAAGTATCCCAAGATAAGAATCCCTCCTCAAGGACCATACATTAGTACTATAAATTGAAGACATCCCCCTTGGAAACAATAACTTACATCAACAAACATTCTAAATTGAACGATATAATTCCTAGTACAGAATTAAGGTAGAGATTAGTCATCTATGAAGGTTTGCTCATCAAGAAGCTAGAAAATTTTAAACATCTAAGTTCTTGACCACATGGTACTAATTGCAGGTAAAGTAACTACAAAAAAATGGTTCCATGTATATGGGTCAATCTTTAGTTTGACCAACATTACGAACACTAAATTCCATTGTTTAAACTGTTAGTCTCATCCAAATTCATTGACAACTTTATAATTTGTATAAACATGTGTGTCCATCAAATGCAGTAGTAATATGCTGCTATAAAAATATACTACATATAACATGTAGCAATCTAATTACAACAATATAAATAATTCTTGCAATGGTAAGTTATAACCCAACGAAGTAAACCCTAGGTCACTGCAAGTGATAGGGGTTTTTCTTTTTGATGATCGTCGATGTGTTTTGTGGATCTGAGCTTCTTAGTCTTGTTCTCCCTCTTTGTGTTAATCAACATTCTTCATCATGCCATCCTTCCCTCCCTCAGCTCTTCTTTGTGGAAATGACAAAATGAATTAAAATGAAATTGTCTTTTTTTTAAAGTTATATGCCCGTGTTGGTCATAATTACGATGACATGTCATGTTTGTCGTAATTCCGACCAACACGGGAATGGATTAAAAAAAATTCAAATTTTTCCTTCTATAAACCGACCAAGCAAAACAATTTTAATGCTTGGTCAGAAATGTTGGTCTATTTTGTGGGTCAAATGTACTAGTGACTTGGACATTGAACCTCCAACCAAAATTCAAGGTTCAAGGTTCAACATCACCCTTGAGCGCACTTGTCTTAATTGTTTTCTATGGTCGTGGCTATATTATTAACCGTCATCAAACTTGAATTTTGAACACTTAAAGTTCAAGGTTCAAAGTTCAACATTGGCCTTTGGATTTTTCCTTAAAAATTCCAATTTCCCACCATTTGAATTTAACATTGAACCTCCATCCAAATTTCAAGGTTCAAGGTTCAAGGTTCAACGTCTCCCCCGAGCAGCCTATATTATTTTCTTTGGTGGAAGCTATGTTTTTACCAGAATATGTGAGAAAGAATGACGTATCCCATACATAAAAAATAACCACTTGAGGATGCTCTTCTTATTCTCATCATGAAGGATAAAAAAACTCACCCCTCATGATGAAAATAAGGAATTAAATGGCCAGTAAATATAAAAGAACTTCATATGTGGGAAATAGTGATAAACCTCAGACAATATAGGATAAGGGAGTTACCATAAATGAGAAAGAAGGTTTTCATGCACTTAATGCTTCGGAGGTGCATCATCTATAGCTATATTTGCTAGAAAATCTACAACCTTATTAGCTTCTATGAAACAATTCCGGAACTCAAAGGATTCTAGATGTTGTAATAAATTTACAATAGTATCCAATCTATACTGAAGTTTTCAAGAGTCTGAGTTCCCTTTTCTTAAAATATTATGTATGACCATGAAATCTCCTTCAATTAGTAGGTTAGAAACATTCGAAGACAGAGCATATTAAAGACCAAATAGTAATGCCTCTAATTCAACCACATTGTTAGTATCGAGTAGTAACTATTTGCAAACTGCTTTAATAATTTTTCCATCAAAATTACAAATAACAACACCTACCCCAGATATCACATGGTTTCCCCTCGAGGCACCATCAAAATTTAACTTATACCAACCAGAAGGTGGAGGGAGCCAAATGACTTATTTTCTGGAGATCAATGAAGATTTATTACTTTCTTTTTATATTAAAGGGAAGATCTAATTTTTTGAAGCTATAAAATTTTAATTTTGGTGAAAAGTAATTTGATAGTCATTAATGACAAACCTTGGTTTTATGGTTCTACATAACATGATAAAAAAATTTAAATTTTGAAAGGTTGAAATGATATTATTTTGTGGATTTATATTTTTTTATTGTTGAATAAAATTTTGAGTGTTTGAATATTGGTGTATGTCATGTTTTTTATTCCATGATGTGATTGTTTTGAAAAACAATTAACAAATTAATATGTGATAATAGATAAATAATAATATGTTTTTGAGTGATCTTTTTTCTTTCATCAATTTATTGAAATAAAATGAATAGTTGAGGATAATATTATTTTAATTAAAAAGTGTTGATATTCAATGTATTCAATCTCTTTCATTCTCCTTTATTTAGTTGGATTATGAGTACTGGAGTTGTTGAATTGTTCATTGAACTTTTGATGATTTGTGTATTCAAATGTGGGTATGCATTGAAATCCTTGTTGAAATATTTTTATATTATATTATACATTGAATAGTGTGTGAAACCCATATATGACCCTTGTATGGATTTTGGTGTCTTTCTTGAGATCATTTTTATATGTGATGTTGGTTGTAGTGTCGTAAATTGTATCCTCATTCAAATTTCCCACTCACTTTGGGTTCACTTTGGTGGTTGTCCCTAGTGTTTAGTATCATATGATTTGTTTTTGGTTGGTTGTTATTGGACTATGTGCTATCTTTTACTAGAATAGTGCAAGTGAGTTTTGAATCCTAGCAAAATCTATTTCTATAGGGTTTTGGGTCTGACAAAACCTATTTTACCCCCTAATAAAAAAGATAACCACAATACCAATAGAAAAATGTTTTAGAATTTGAATTGTGATTGCATCTTATTTTATTTTGAATAAATTGAACTCCACACATGTAGATTTGAACATGGAGCATATAGAACATAGAAATGAACTTGACCCAAAAATTGAACTTGTGAAAATTGAATTTTTTTGTAAAATCCACTTTGTGATTACTCTTCTCTTCTCTTGGTGTTTCTTATGATTGAGTAAAAGGATATATTAAGTTTAGAATTATATAATTACAATATGGATATATGTATTCATAGATTATATATCCTCATTGGTCATTATATGGTGTTTTGTTTATGGTCTCCATATCAAATTTTATGCTTCATCTTGAGCGTGAAAGAAATATATAGATGTTTGACCAATGAAAGGTTGTGAAGTAGAACAACATGGTTTTACTTGAGCATCTCACCTTCCTTAGTCCCTATGGTCAAGTTAGTGACATTGTGTCTCTTGTATGTTTGGACGAATAACTCATCTTATTTGTTATCAAGGAAATGATGCTCTCTATGCTTGTTTGGTTTTCTATTAACCTAAATTAATTGTGATTTTAAATTAAGGAAATGTAACTTAATAGCCATTAATGACAAACCTTGGTTTTATGGTTCTAGGTAAAATCATGGATTTATTTTTTTGAAAGTTTGAAATGATATTATTTTGTTGTTTTCTGATTTTTTGTTGTTAAATTAATTTATTAAGTGTTTGGATATTGGTTTATGTCATGCTTTGTATTCCATATTGTGATTGTTTAAAAAAATGATGAGTTAAACATGTGATAATATATGAATAATAATGTGGTTTTGGGAGTGATATTTTTTTGTTGAACTCTTTATTAAAATAAAATGAATATAAATGATGAATAATAAAGAGTTATATTCTTTAAATTAAAATGTGTTGATGTTCTATGCATCTAATCTCTTTAATTCTCCTTTATGCAATTTCATTGTGAGTATTAAAGTTGTGAAATTGTGCATTGAACTCTTGATGATTTTCGTATTCAAGTGTGAATATGTGTTGAAATATTTGTTGGATTAATTGTCCATATTATCTTATACATTGAATAGTGTGTGAAAACCATGTGTGATCTTTGTGTTGATTTTGGTGTCTTTCTTGAGATCCTTGTTTATATGTAATATTAGTCTTGTAGAATGTATTCATGATCTTATTTTGTATTTTAGGGGTTTGCTAGAGTGGTAAATGATCTTTTGCACTTAAGGGTGGTATTATGGTTGGGACAAAGGTAGGATCCCCCATTGGTACCCTTTGTAAATATCTCTCAGGAGCTTAACAAATTCTAACTTTAGTATTTTCTTAGTTGCATATATGCCTTATTGCTAAGTAAATATTGTATTCATACTGTCATTATATTTAATATTTATTCTATTCTTAGATTATACCTATAGTTTTTTTTTGGATGTGGCTTATATTTTTTATTCTTTTTGTTTTATAATTTGGTGGAAAATGTATTTTCAAGTGGGTTCTTATGATCTTAGGTTAGAATGATTTATGATATTTTATTAGATATGTTTTTAGACTTAGATCATCTATGTTTGAAATAAGATTCATTTTATTTGAATATGTGTATTTTTATATAAATTATTTTTCATCACCATCTTATTAATGATTTAAGATGTTTGGAGCAATCTTATTAATAAGCTAAAAATGTCTCAACTTCTTATATAACTAAAATCAAACTAGATTTTTTTTATGTTTATCATTTTAATTATATTATTAGAAATTATTAATGTTATTTAATGTTCAATTACAATTTGAAGGATTTTCAATCTTCTTTTATTTTTATATTATTTGATGTATGGTGTATATGTGTATGAATTGTATAGTGAATTTGGGTAAAACTAAATTAGTAAAATCCATATTATGATGTGGCTAAATGAATATCAAGCATAATTGAAATATTTGAATCAAATGATATTTGATAAACCCTTAAAATGATAAATCTGGGCCTTGTTTATAAATATTTCCTTAGTTCTTCCTAGTTCTTGTTTTAAGATTTCATGTTATCTTGTGATGTTGAGTGTATTGATATTTTAGAGATTTTTAATATATTATAGAGACCTAATTGTGCTTTGGGGTCATATTTTTGACCTTTAGAAACCATGGAATCTATTAGGAACCTTTACCTAGCATATGGTTCACTTATTTTACTAATTTTACTATGGATGACCTAGAAATATTGGTAGGTGACTTAGATTAGAAATATGGGTAACTCAGTTATGGAAAGATTGAGTCTTGGACAATAAGAACTTTTAAAAAAATCAGGATTTTTTTTTAAAACATGAATTATCCTTACAAGTCTACCTTTCTTTTATAACACCAATTTATATGTGCTACTTTGTGTACTTTGAAAGATTTTTCTCTTTTGTGTTAAAATTTATGCTTGGTCTTAGTATCGTTACCTTAGAGTGTCCTTGGGTAAGATCTCAAATATCTTTTACATCTTATATTTTGAGTTTTACGTTTGGATCTAGATTTTAGTCTCACATCATAGTTGATGGGTTAGGTTAATTCACTTGAGGGTTGATGTGGTAGAGCAATTTCATCCTATTCTTACTATGGTGAGTGATAGAAATTATGCTCTTGGTCTAATTTTTTTTATAAATAACTATACATACTTATAATTTCATAACTATTAATATGACATGATTGAATAAGCCTTTTACTTCTTTTTTCATGCTTGATGCATTGGTATTGTGTCTTTTGAATGAAACTGTATTATTTTGTAACATCTCGAGTGTGTAGATGTTTAATCAAAAGAATAACTAACTGACATCGAGGAAGTAATGAAGACATTCAAAATGGAAGATTCAAAACCAGTCGGTACACCTATGGTCATAGGATGCATATTGACAAAAGAATACAAGACCACTGAGGTAAATCAGATATTGTATAGATCAATAATTGGAAAATTTATGTATGTTATACACACAAGACCATATATTTCACACACAGTTGGAATTGTAGCAAGATTCTCTGCTAATCCTAAAGAATCACATATGACTGTTGCAAAGAGAATTTTTAGATACTTGAAGAACACTGAAGATTATGGATTGTGGTACAAGAAAGATGGCAAGTTTGAAATGAAAGTTTACATAGATGTTGATTGGGCTGGGAACATTGATGATAGAAAGAGAACTACTGGTGGATCATTCTTTGTGGGAGAAATATTAGTTACTTGGATCAGTAAGAAGAAAGGATGCATATCTCAGTCAACTGCAGAAGCAAAATATGTTGTTGCAGAAAACTGTTTAAACATTGCATGGATAAAATAAATTTTGAAACGTATTAATGAAGAGATCATTGACCCATTGATAATTTATTGTGATAATACTAGTGCAATTAAAATTTCTAAGAACCCAGTGATACATGAAAAAATAAAGCATATATCACTACTTGAGGGAAAAGGTACAAGGAAAAAAAGTGACACTGGAATATGTACAACCAAAAGAACAACTAGTTGACATATTTACTAAACCCTTACAAAAGGATACATTTGAGTACTTAACGAATACACTAGGGGTCTGTCCCTTGTCTATTGGTCACTAAGCTAAATAGGAGGTTGCATCAACCTACATTTGATCAGAATATTAATCATGTTGATGCAAAGTGAGAACTATACTAACATTTCATATCACTACATTCAAGGTATCTGATCTGAACTGCAAACCAGAGATATTTTTTGGCTATTGAAGAGCTGTATATTTTATTTTTGGCATTGTTGTCAAAGGGAGAGAAGATTCAATGAAATATCTATCCACTGCAAGGGAAAAGGGAGAAAAGACAAAGGGAGAGAAGATTCTATAGATAATGGAAGAGAAGAACAATGACATATCTATCTATAGAAAGAGAGAAGATTCAAGAGAAGAAGAGTCAAATCTACAGGGAGAGTTTGCATGGTGAGTTTTAATGTTGTGTAGTGATTAAACATATTATATGTACAAGCTAGGGAGAGCTACAACATTTTGAATATAGTTGTAGAACTAAATTTTGGTAGTCTATGACATTTTCATATTACATATTTCATATTATGTTGTCATCAATGCCAAAGGGAGAGATTGATGAACTACAACTGATTGTATATTTGAATTCATTGAGTTGATGATCAACCAAGTTACAAATGTGATGGTAGACATTAATCACTTAATGTATTGCCATTGATATCAACTTGTTATGATTATCATCGTGGTTTCAAACATCTATTATGGTTAAAGATCTGGAATAAACAAAGTTTATGCGGTCGATAATTGAAGAATTTTGTATACACCAAGTCAGAATAGTGGACACCAAGAAATTATAGTGTATACCGAGTTTAGTGTTAACTGATCTAGGTATCACTGACACATCACGGTATTGACAGAGTAATATAAACTAGAGGCTGACTAAAATGATGAGCTGACGTTTGTTTATGATTTTGAGGTAATTGATAAGATTTGTTATGTTGATCAAACAACTATGAAAATTCAAGATGATCGGACGAAGGAGATTGAAACATGTTTTTGACACAACTACCAAGGAAGGTTGAAGCGGCAAAATTAAGAATGGAGATTAAGCAAAAAATTCTAAGGATGGAGATTAAATGGTTTATGATGTCTATATAAGAGACAAGAGATTCATTATGAATCAAGATGCGCACACATATTGGTGAAGAGATTAACTTCATGCATGACTGATCAAACTAGTTGAAGACAGAACCGAGCATTTCTGTAGACATCATTGAGCGACAGAGAAAGAGCATTTACTGAGCAGAACATAGTATGATGAATCAGAGGAACTGAAGTGAATATTGATCAGAGGTATTGTTGTACTTAGCATAGATCTGAAAATCTGAAAAAAGAGTTGTATTTGAGTCAAATCATTACTCTATTAGTTTAACCATTATTACAGATAAATATCTTAACCGAGAAGGACTTAACAGTCTTTTTCTTTTGAAATTCAATGAATGTTGATTATTTTCTTATTGACCCCATAGTGAATGATTGGTCAAGGGAGAGTTGTTAGTGATAAATCCTCTAGCCAGGTCACACCTAACAGTGTGCATTGTAACCTTTAATAGGGTTGGCTCTTAACCGAGATCACTTTAGAAGAGTGAATTATTTTGGGTTAGTGATCCCAGGTGGTTTTTCCCTTAGCGGGGTTCCACGTTAAAAATCTGTGTTAATGTGCATGGATGTGTTGGATTGTTATTTTTATTTACACATTACTTTATATGCACTGATGGGTAATCACAGTATTTGTTTTACTCTACTCGGTACATGAATTTGAAGATGATTTTTTAAATGATTTTGAGACCACAGTTTATATTTCACCGAGTTGATTAATATGTTTGAAATTGTTGTTATATACATATAGGAGTATTTGGGACTGTAGGATAACTGGGACGAACTGATTCACCCCCCTCTCAATTATTTTTGGGCTAATTCAAGTGAGGTCTTGTAAGAGGAAATAGGTGTCTCTTAGTATTCTATCATTTATTACATTTAATGTAAAGTCTATCTTGCAAGATTGGATGGCCACGCTGGAAAAAAAATATTTGGGCCAAAATCAATGTCCTTTCAACCCCCGTAGAGGAAATCCATTGGTTGTGGTTGTTTTGAATGAAAATTCTTCTTTGAATTCCTTGTTTGGTGGTTTCAAACCTATTTTCATTCTATAAATTCAACTCTTTAGATGTATAATGTACAATGAAGAGCATATGAATGTAGACTTTATTGTATGAATAAGGATAGGTGTGAGTATAAGGAGATTATTCACTAGTATATAGTTGTTTCTATGTTGGAGGAAAAGAGGAGAATTAAATAGAATGTATTGTATCATATTATTTATAATTCATACATGGCCTCTCTAGTTCGTGGTGGGTTTTTTTTTTCCCTACAATGGTTTCTCCACATAAATCATATGTTATGTGATGTTTTTATGTTTCTAATTTGTGCCTCATTTATGCTATCTTATGGTGATTTTATTCTATATTTATTATTTTCATAAGTTCATATAAGATAGGATTATTAAGCATGATATGTAGGCTACTTTTTGGTATCATAAAGAAGAAGGATCTAAGCACAGTTTTCCATACTAAGGAAAATGAATTTTCATATTTTTATAAAAGTTTCATATTTTCATGTTGTAATTGTCCAAGCCTTTTATCTCACCCTTTTATTATTTTATTGGATAGATATTTATCTTCACATTCTTTGGTATTGAACCTATATATTTTCCAATGATCTAATGTGCTACCCTAAGTTGTCGACTCTTTAAACAATCTTATAAATCCTTTTAGTGAAAAATTATCTAACATCATCTAGTATATGTTTAATTTTTTTACCAAATTTCTAGTAAATATAAGATTTTTTTATTAATTTTCAAAGTTGACACATCTTAAAAAATGAAAATTTGAGCAATGCCCCTGATGACCTTTATTAAAATGCCTTTTTTATATGATTTTTTATAGACTTTGGTTTATACTTCTATGTGATTAGTATGATTATGATGCCTTAAAAATTGAATATGTTTGGTATCTTAAAGATGCATATGACACATTCCTGAGTTTATTAATAGATCATGGTAATATAATTATATGCTTAGTTATATGGATAGAAGTGATGAGATTGAATGAAAATTTTTTGTATGTGGTGATTTTTATACTAAAAATCTTTTGCAACACTTGGTCATTAGATAGTTGGATTAACTCATACAATCAAAAATTCTCATAGTTCCTACAGACATACAACAAAACAAGTTTGAACCAGTCACATGGAATAAACTGCCTTCATGATATGTCGAAGGATGTGGGACAATCAAAGACATATTCAACGAGAATTTTTTCATCCACGACAAACTATTTGATTTTTTTATCTTGTAGAAAATGGACAATTATGTATCATAATAGATGGTGTTGTATAGTCCTAGTAGGACTCTTCTGTGGTTATTAGTTCTCTTTATGATTCAATAAATCTCCTCCCCTAGACCTAAGGAGCCAGTCGTAGGTAGTTGAAGAGTTTAATTATTACATAGTTATATAACACTCTAATGTACTTGGGATGGTTAAAGCCATTTTGGATATATTCTTACTTTAAGTTGAATATAGTACTTGTCTTAGTCAGTATGCATATATGAATATACAAAGCTCTAGTTTAGTCTTATTCTCTTGTTGAGCATAACTAGATTGTTCCTCAGGGGACTCACATGAGGTACATATCCTTGTTCTTTCTTTTCATGTTGTTCGAATACATAATTAGTTTTATAGTTAGTAATTGAAATTTTGATGAATTTTACTATGAGAGTTGATGAGCCATAACTGAATGAATGTTTGAAGATGTTAAGTTGATCACCGAAATACAGAAAGATAATGCAAGACATTAAAATGGTTAATGGATTGTATTTTCATTGATGTCAACTTGATATAATCTGATCGATTATATACAAAGTTTCAAAGACTTCAGACAATCAGAGAGATAAATATTATGCTTTCAGTAATGCATAAAAGATCAACATTCACTAAGTGACTACAAACACCGACAGGTAGTGCACCCCGACGGACAGAGAAACTTGAAAGTAAAGTCACAGTGATGATCAAGAAAGAAACCTGACAAGCATTACCAACGAGTAGAATCACAAGCATTACCGACGAGCAGAACTTCACAGTGATGCCCGACGGACAGACAACCCTGAGGAAGATGCCCAAGGAGAACTAAAGTGTTGACCGAAGCTAACAAAGACTTAAAACACTGAAACGAAATAAAGTTCATAAATGACAAAACACTTATCTGGAAAGAGCTAAAGATAGATTTAACTGGTTGTTAACATTGTTTTCATCATTAAAGCCAGAGATAAGAGAAATATTCAAAGTTGTTTTATCCAGTTGTCAAGGAGATATCTACGAGATAAAATTGAAGTAAGTCTTTAAAGAAAGATTGGATAGAATTGCAAATCACGCCAAGAACAAGAAATTCAAGAACTTAGAAATAGTGATATCATGTCTATAAAGAGACAATATAATTCATTATGGATCAGGGGAGTGAATAGAAAATAAGGATGCTGGAGAGAAAATAATGAAGAAAAAACTCATACAATCCTAATCAATCAAGCTAAGGAAAGAGCTAAAGATTTATGTAGACTTCGAGCAACAGAGAAGCACATCATCACCAAGAAGAAAGAAGTGGAGCAAAGGTATTGAAAAGATACATTGATTAGAAAGGTATTATGAGCTTACAATAGATCTAAAAATCTGCAAATCTATAGTTGTATATGTGAATAGATTATTTACAGTTTTAGTTTAACCATTGATTAAGAAAGTCTCTTAACCAAGCAGGACTTAACAATCCTTTCTATATTGAGATACATCCCAAGGAGTATCAAAAATTTTGATCATGAAGATAGTATGAGATGCCAGATACCATTTGACAAACTACACTAGGTTTGGTCATAGAAGGTAGCATAGAGATGCCAGATATCAAATGAAAAACTATTTTATTTAAATCCTCTAACAAGGTCACACCTAACAGTGTGTTTTTAACCTTTAACAGGGTTGGCTCTTCACCGAACTCACTTTAGAAGAGTTAAAATTTTGGGTTACCGGTCCCAAGTGGTTTTTCCCTTAACAGGGTTTCCACATTAAAAATCCATGAGTCATTGTGTTTATGAATCATTACTTTAGTGTTTTGCATTACACATAACTAATCTGGATTAATCTGTATACACTAAGCAATTTACTATTTTTCGGTAAATGAAAGACTACTAATCGGTAAACAGTAAGAATAAGGTTTAATAGTGAACTACGAGCAGAATTTATTTGTTAAGATTGTTTGAAGGCATTCATCTTGTAGGACTGAAGATAACTGGAGCCTTGATATTGTGGTACTCAGTTTTTAGATTGATTTATTGGAATATTTTTGAGGCCATTGATTCACCCCTCCCCCTCTCATTTATTCTAACAATTGGTATCAGAGCTTATGTGCTTAGAAAGGGAGTTTAACAGCTCAATCAAAAGATCACAAGATGAACAAACGAGATGTTCCCAAGTTGAATAAATACAACTTTGCATCATGGAAAAGAAGAATAAGACTCCACCTATCAGATATTGGTAATGATGTTACTCAACACCTAGATACTGAATATGTGTTTCCTAAACGACCAAGCACACTTGAGCAACTGAGAGAAAAGCATGAGCATAATTGCATGATGATAGAACTTTCTTCCTCACTCTCTGATGCTAAGTTTGAAGATGTCAAAACCTGCACCTCTACAAAGAAAAAGTGGGATAAATTGAAGCTAGTACATGGAGGAGATGCTAATGTACTAAGAGCCAAGGCAGAAAGCCTAAAAGGGAGGTTTGATGACCTAGAAAGAAAGAAGGAGAAAATATCACTCAGTATAGCTGTAGAATAAAAGAGGTAGTCAATGATATCCAAGGAGTTAGAGGTGTACTTGAAGAAGAGACAATGGTAAGTAAAATCCTAAGAACCTTACTGCCTTTATATTCTATTAGAGTATCTTCTATACAAGAAATGAGAGCAGTTGCAAACAATAATGTTACTCTAGATAGTCTGATTGGTAGACTAATTTCATTTGAAAAAAATAACTTTGATAATAGTGTCTTACCATCTATAGAGTCTGCATTCAAATCTTCTTTGAAAATAAGTAAGTGTCAAATCATAAACACACTATGAGGAATGATAGTGAAAGTGATAGTGATGACCAAGGACTTGATGAGATTGAAGCACTAATAGAAAGAATATTGGAGAGAGGCAAAGGTAGATACAAAGGTAAATTACCACTTGTATGTTTTAATTGTAAAGAGATTGGACACTTTGCTGCAAGATGTCCTAATAGAAGAAAAGATGACATAAGTAATGATAGAACATATAAAAAGAAGTTTGACCAAGGTGATAACAGAGATTACCGAAGAAACTAACAATCTGACAGAAGAGATACCTGAGACTACAAGGAAAAAGGAAAGAAATATTGTTACCTGGCTGAGAACAGAGCTGATGATACTAACAGCAAATCTAATGAAGACATTGAGATGGTATTTGTAGTCATGAAGGATGATTCAGATGAAGAAGAAATGTATGTAGATACTGCACTCATATCTAAGGTTAGTAAGAATGATGTCTGGATTATAGATAGTGGCTGCACTCACCACATGACCAGTGATAAACAAAAGTTTGAAATTTTTTAGTACTATAATGGTGGATCAGTAAGAATGGGTAATGACACACCTTGTCTAGTTGAAGGTAAAGGAACCATAATAATGAGTAACCTGATCAAATGTGAAAATGCATACTGGTTAAAAGGACTTAATTATAATATGTTGAGTGTTTCATAACTAAATAACACAGGTCACCGAGTATCATTTGAAAATAAGAAGGCAAATATCTTCAATGAATCAGGAAGGTTGATCAGAACTAGTGAATAGACAAAAGGTAACCTTTTCTATCTTGATGACATTAACACCATTTTTTTAATGGCTAGAAACAAAGACATGTGGTTGTGGCATAAAATACTATGCCATGTGAATTTTGACAACATGATAAAGATTAGGAATAAAAGAAGAGTAAGAGGCTTACCGAGCATGTCAAAGCCCGAGCATATCATGTGCAAAAATTGTCAAAAAGGTAAAATGACAAAGTCTAGTTTCAAGAGTAAAGCCCATACATCTAATGAAATTATAGAATTAGTCCATATTGATTTATGTGGAGCCATGAGGAAAAAGAGTTACTATGGTGATAGATATTTCATTCTCTTTGTAGATGATTATTCTAGAATGATGGCAGTTATGTTCTTTAAAGATAAATGAGAAGCATTCAAGATGTTTAAATGGTATAAGGCTATGGTAGAAAAACAAAGTGGTAAGGAATTCAAATGATTGAGATCAGATAGAGGAGAGGAATTTGTTTCTGATGAATTCACTAACTATTGCAATGAGCATGGAATTAAAAGACAGGTTTTTGCACCAAGAACATCACAGCAAAATGGAATTGCTAAAAGGAGAAATAGATCAATTATTGATTGTGCAAGAACACTGATGATTGAGAAAATCATCACTCAAAATTTATGGAGGGAAGCTGTCATTACTGTTGTCTACACATTGAACATAGTACAATTGAAGAAGGTAACAAAGAAGACACCCTATAAGCTATGGCATGGTTACACACCCAATGTAAGTTACTTCAGAATTTTTGGTAGTCAATGTTATATTTTGAAAGATGATAGAAATGGAAAGCTTGACTCCAAAAGTGAAGAAGGTATCTTTCTAGGGTATTCCACCAAAAGAAAAGCTTATAAATGTCTTAACAAGTCCTCTAACAAGATCATTGAAAGTAAAAATGTAAGAATAGATGAATTTGCAGAGAAGAATGATAAGGAAAGCATAAAAGAACCAGAAGACTAAAATAGGTTTGTTTACACTGAAGAACCTAACACTCTACCCGAGCAACACTGTATCACTCCTGAGCAACAGATCATTGCACCCGAGCATCGGGTTGCAATTACCAAAAATCAGGAAAATACTCAAGATGATGTTCCGAGCGATGAAGATCAGAATGAGGTCAAGATGATTATCAAAATGATGGAAAAAGAGTTAAACCAAAACTTGCCAAGTATGTCAAAAGACATCATCCACATAATCAAATCATACGAGACAAGAAGGTTGGAATGAGAACAAGAAGTAAGTCACTAAACAAGTTAGATGTTTACTTTGTGATTTTGAGCCTAAATCTATTTATACTACACTTGAAAATGAAGAATGGGTCAGTGCTATGAATGAAGAAATAGAACAGATTGAGAAGAATAATACATGGACACTAGTACCAAGACCTGATGAAAAGAATGTCATTGGTACCAAATGGTTATTCAGAAACAAGCTAAATTAGAATGGAGAAGTCACAAGGAATAAAGAAAGATTAGTATGCAAAGGGTATGCACAAGAAGAAGGTATTGATTATGAAGAAACCTTTGCATTCATTTCTATAATAGAAGGAGTTAGAATTATTCTTGCTTATGTTGCATTAAAAGGATTCAAGGTATACCAGATGGATGTCAAATCAGCATTCCTAAATGGAATACTGGAAGAAGAAATATACATTGAACAACCATAAGGGTTTGTTGATCTAGACAAGAGAAACATGGTATGTAGACTACACAAAGCCTTGTATGGATTGAAACAAGAACCTAGAGCCTGGTATGAAAGACTTCACTCCTATCTCATAAGCATTGAATTTGTAAGAACAAGTGAAAATAGCAATCTGTACTTAAAAGAAGATACCGATGGTAATATTCTGATTGCTAAAATATTTGTTGATGATATCATATTTGGGGGTAACGATATGTTATGTAAATCATTTTCTAATGAAATGAGAAAAGATTTTGAAATGTCTATGTTTGGGGAGATCAAATTCTTTCTTGGTCTACAGATTCTTCAACAAGATGCATGCATATATATCACTCAGTCCAAATGCATCAAGGAAGTGTTGAAGATATTCAAGATGGAAGATTCCAAGCCAGTTGGAACACCTATGGCAACCGAATGTAAGCTGACAAAGGAAGATAAGTCAAATGAGGTAAATCAGACCCTATATAGATCAATGATTGGCAAACTAATGTATGTTGGAATAGTTGCAAGATTCTCTGCTAATCCCAAAGAATCACATATGACTGCTGTCAAGAGAATTTTGAGATATCTAAAGAACACCGAGGACTATGGCTTATGGTATAAAAGAGAAGGAAAATTTGAGCTTCAATTCTATACAGATGTTGATTGGGCTAGAAACTTAGATGACCAAAGAGAACAACTAGAGGAGCATTCTTCATGGGTGACAGACTTGTCACATGGATCAGTAAGAAGCAAGGATGTATCTCACAGTCTACTGCAGAAGTAGAATATGTGGCTGCTACTGTAAATTTCTCAAATATTGCATGGATCAAACAACTACTGGAAGGTATGAATATGAAGATTCTTGAACTAGTGATTATCTATTGTGATAATACTAGTGCAATAAACATATCTAAGAATCCATTCATGCATGCTAAGACTAAGCACATTGCTATCAAGTAGCATTACTTAAGAGAACAAGTTCAAGAAAAAGAAGTGATACTAGAATATGTTCAATCCAAGGAACAATTAGCTGACATATTTACCAAGCCACTGTCTAAAGATACATTTGAGTACCTGAGACAAAGGCTAGGGGTCCAACCCTTTTATATCGATCAGTAAGCTGACTAGGGAATTACATCATCATATACACAAATTAGAAGATTATTCATGTTGATGCAATCAAGAATAATGGACTGCAAAGATACATCTATACATAGCAAGGTACAAATCTGCACCGAACACCAGAGATAATTTTGGCTAATACAAAGCTGTATTACTGATGGATAGGGGAATTCAAGGAGTATATTATAAAAAGGTGAAAGGATATACCTTTGGAATAATAAAAGCTTACTTTGCAATTGTTGTCAAAGGGATATAGAGTCAAAGGGGGAGATTATATCATTATCCAAAAGGGAGAGAATATCCATCAAAGGGAGAGAATATCAAAAGGGAGAGAATAAATACTAAAGAAGAGATTGTTGTCAAAGGAAAAAGAGATGATAAAGGAGAGGAATAGTAAAGGCAAAGTACATATCAGAAATAGAATCAGAAGCTAACACATTTATCCAATGAAGGGATTGAAGATTGAAGAAAGCACTCTGCAAGAAACAATTCTAAGCTATATGAGCTTACCGAGAGCCAAACATTTGTATTGGTTATAGAACAATAAATTTGGTAGTTTGATGAACTACAAACTTGATATATTTCATATTGTATTAGAAATAATATAGTGTGATAATGTAGTTTCCATCAATGCCAAAGGGATAGTTTGATGAACCATAAGTGATTGAATGTTTGAAGATGTTAAGTTGATCACCGAAATGTAGAAAGGTAATGCAAGACATTAAAATAATTAATGGATTGTATTTTCATTGATGTCAACTTGATATAATTTGATCGGTTATATACAAAGTGTCAAAGACTTTACAGAATCAGAGAGATAAAGATTATTCTTTCAATAATGCATAAAAGATCAGTATTCACTAAGTGACTACAAACACCGACGGGTAGTGCACCCCGACAGACAGAGAAACCTGAAAGTAAAGTCACACTGATGCTCAAGCAAGAAACCCAACAAGAAATACCAACGAGAAGAATCACAAGCATTAACGACGAGCAGAACTTCACAGTGATGCCCAACTGACAGACAACCCTGACAGAGATGCCTGAGGAGAACAGAAGTGTTGACCGAAGCTAACAAAGAGTTAAAACACCGAAAGGATCTAAATTTCAGAATTGAAAAAACACTTAGCTATCAAGAGCTAAAGATAGATTTAACTAGTTGTTAACATTCTTTTCATCGACAAGTTAAAGACAGAGATAAGAGAAATATTTAAAGATGTTTTATCCAGTTGTCAAGGAGAAATCTACAGGATAAAACTGAAGTAAAGCATTAAAGCAAGATTGGCTAGAATTGTGGATCGCACCAAGAACAAGAATGGCAAGAACTTAGAAACAGTGATATCATGTCTATAAAGAGACAATCTAATTCATTATGAATCAGGGGAGTGAATAGAAAAGAAGGATACTGGAGAGAAACTGATGAAGAACAACTTCATACAATCCTGATCAATCAAGCTGAGGAAAGAGCTAAAGGTTTCTACGGACACCAAGAAATAGACAAGCACAACATCACCAAGAAGAAAGAAGTGGAGAAAAGGTATTGAAAAGATACAATGATTAGAAAGGTATTATGAGCTTACAATAGATCTGAAAAATCTGCAAATCTATAGTTGTATATGTGAATAGATCATTTACTGTTTCAGTTTAACCATTGATTCAGAAAGTCTCTTAACCGAGCAGGACTTAACAATCCTTTCTATATTGAGATACATCCCAAGGAGTATCAAAAAAATTTATCATGAAGATAGCATGAGATGCCAGATACCATTTGACAAACTACACTGGGTTTGGTCATAGAAGGTAGCATAGAGATGTCAAATATCAAGTGACAAAATATTCTATTTAAATCCTCTAACAAGGTCACGCCTAAGAGTGTGTTTTTAACCTTTAACAGGGTTGGACCTTCACCGAGCTCACTTTAGAAGAGTGAAAATTTGGGTTACCGGTCCCAATTGGTTTTTCCCTTAACAAGGTTTCCACGTTAAAAATCCATCTATCATTGTGTTTATGAGTCATTACTTTAGTGTTTTGCATTACACATAACTAATCTGGATTGATCGGTATACACTAAGAAATTTACTATTTTTCGGTAAATGAAAGACTGCTAATCGGTAAACAGTAAGAATAAGGTTTAACAATGAACTCAGAGCAGTAGTTATTTGTTAAGATTGTTTGAAGGCATTCATCTTTAGGACTGAAGATAACTAGAGGCTTGATATTGTGGTACTCAGTTTTTGGGTTGATTTATTGGAATATTTTTTAGGCCACCAATTCACCCCCCCCCCCCTCTCTCAGGTATTCTAACAAGAGTGTGTCATGCCCTTATAACTTAGACAATTTTTTAATANTTTTTTAGGCCACCAATTCCCCCCCCCCCCCCTCTCTCAGGTATTCTAACAAGAGTGTGTCATGCCCTTATAACTTAGACAATTTTTTAATAATTTTAGTTCTAGCATGTTTTCAAATTAATTTAAGAATAGGTAATCTCTTGTCTTTCATTTTCTATTACTTGTTGTTTCTTGGCTAAGATTAGTTAATTCATCTATCAGTATTGTTTGTCACTACTCGTGGCTTTGTTTAATTAAGTGTATGGTTTTCATTGCATAATATTCTTCATGATAATATGATAATTAAGTGTATGGTTTTCATTGCATAATAATCTTCATTAGAATAGGATAAAAACCTGAGTAAAAGCACGATCCACATACAATGTTGATCTATTTCAAGCCTATGTCCCTGGGTTGATGATTGAATGTATCCTATATTCCATAAAGGATTACCAAATCAGATAACCTATCTTTGAATTCAAGAGATTAATAGCTAGTTCTTACCACAAGTGGGTATAGGAAGCTCTACATTTTTTGTGTCGTTACCAAGGACGGTGTCAAATCATGATATTACTTTAGTTTTTTTATAATTTTTCATGTTTTATTGGGAGTATATTTTGTTCTTTTCATCACTTAGGAAATTTAGAGATTATATACAAACCCAATTTTTCACTAACCACATGCAAGTTAGCTGGAGCAAGGAGACTCTTTTGTATGCAGAGAAGAAGGGACCCTCTTGAAAGGTTCCTTCCTTCAATTAGCAATAAAATCTTTGCATAAATGTGGTAGACCACTTTTCCCCTCTGAGCTCTCCAAACTCACAAGCCACTTCCCATTCATCTCAACATTCTCCAAGGCCTGGTATGGGAGACCAACACAATGATTTGGGTGTGCAAAGAAACATACTTACATAAGATATAGTACCAGAAATGAGGACAAGGGAAACTTGAAATAAAATTAAATAAACATATAAAGTCAAGCTCAAAGATCAAAAGATCAACTAGGAAAAATAGTATTCTAAGAATCAATTAGGAGAATTACTCCCCAACTATTATCTCGTTAAGAGTTTGAAAGACCAAATGTCACCCAAGAAGGATTGTGTGATCTAAAATAGATTTTATATTTTTGTATATGTACAAAAACCTGAACAAGACACTAATTTTAGATGAAAAGGAGAAATATAATAGGAGATTCAGAGAAAAATGCAAGTGGATGGCACCCCGATCATAATAAAGACCTAGTTGGGATTGCAGTCATGGTGGCATCCATGATAATTATATAATTATAAATTAGAATGTGAATTGTATAGTAATAATTTGATCTTTTTGTGCATGCGATAAATCTTTTGCAACCCAAAAGAATTCTCTAGTCATATAAAATTATAAATGGGAGGTTTTAGAGTTAAATGTAAAATTTGAGGAATAGGATTTGGTTGTTCATACCATAAAGAAGATAGCATAATTAGTGGACAAAAAATATAGTCCCACTTAGTATATTTGATTTTCCCAAAACAATAAACCAACCTATCAAGATCATTGCCATCACTACAAGTTGGAGTTTTCCTCAACACTAAGGGTTTAAAATAAAAATCCTAAATAATGTGAGCTTTATTACACGATTTATTTCTTGATTTTTACATAACATTGTTATTTCTAAAATCAAGTTCATTTGTAAAGTCATTGTCAAGTACATAATAATTATATGATAAATTAATTTATAAATTTGTAAAATTTTATAGATTATTCATTATTAGAGAGAAATGAAATGACACTTCATTTCATATAGATTATAGCAAATCCATCACTTTTTTTACTATTCTAATATAATTCTCAAACAAATAGGCAATCAATGTTTAGGCTTACTGGAGTTCACCTCATAGTGTTGGTTAAGTGGTGGTGTTATTATTGTGATCGTCAAGGTTCAAACCCTTGTTAGGCCATTGTGATTGCAGGCTTGTGCCTTCACTAATCCACTGTGCTCACGGGTTTGAGCCTCGTCATTGATAATTGGGGACAAGGTCCTTCATTTGTTACCTCACGAATTCATAGCTCCAAGCCAAAAGTGTTCACATAGTACTAGAAGATGTGTTGTGTTAGCATCATCGATCACATTCAAATGTTTACCTCACATTTAAAAAAGAACATGTTTGAACTTACTCCATCCGCCCCATAAAGAAATGGTCATAAATTTCTATTCACTCTTTAAATCTATAGATAACTATTAGATTACTAATTAAATCATTTGCATAGCTAATAACCATTCTAATCCCAGCTAAAATAAAACATGTGTCCAATATCATATTACTAATCATTAAATATTATTATATACACAATTACATTAAATAGTGTCAATTTCTATGTCTTTAGTTCAACTCTCACTAAAACATAAAACTTTGCACAAGATAATATTCGAAAGTTTCGAAAAGGGTTTCAATTATAATTAACATGTTAATGCGTGCACATCCATTTAGTACCCAGCAATAATTGAATTCACACTCGTCAATAAAAAAAAAACGATTTCCTTGGAAGGCCGTTAGAAATGCAATATGTTAATATCGATAACTTTTAAATGTATTTTTACAATTAAAAATTCGAATATTATATAAACCTTATCTTTTGGAAATTATAGTCAATTCCCCCACCTTGAACAATGACTCAAAGGGTCTTTGGATACGTTGAAAGTGTTCAAAATTGACCACATCCTTGTTTGACTAAGAAAGATTCTATTTATATTTAGTATTTTGCATTTACCTATCCTTCTAAAGTTTCCAAAAATTTAATTTTTTTTATTGAATGGGCATCTTCTATATACAAAATTGATAGGGAAAATTATTGGGACTAGAGAGAAAGAGAGAGAGTTGTATTACGATTCTTGTTTCACTTAATTTTAATGTTTCTATTTGTTTCATTTTATTGGTCTTGTTACTTTAGTTTCACATTATTTTTTTTAATTCTATTAGTCTTGTTAGTTTAGTCTCGTACTGTTTGTTTTACTCTATTAACTTTGTCTTTCTAGTATCATAGGATTGTTTAGAGTAGAGGCTTTTAGTAATTGTTGTAATTTTTTTTAGTTTCATTCATTTTTTTGATAGTTTTCTTCTTTTTCTTTTTAATTGGCTATCAATCAATGTGGTGTTGGAATGATGTTAAGGTCATTAACTTGTATGCAAAGGAAATTGGTTTCAAAATGTCCTTGCAACTTCATTTTGAAGTTGGTTGACAAGGTAATTATCTTGTTCTTGAAGTTTATGATTTTGAGAATGTTTGTAAATAGCTTGAAATGTATATCCTTGTCAAATACTTCATAGGTAGAATCACCTTTAAAGGCATACTCAAGAGCTAGGTCAATTCTATTTGTGTCCCTCATAGGGTCTATGTAGAGGTCATTCAAATTCTTCCTAAGGGTTTTTTTTATCTTTCATTTTGCTAAAGTCAAGTTTGCTTAGGCCACTTTTCAACATGGATCTTGCTATGTATTGTCTGCCTTGATTATTTTTCCCAAATAAACTTGAGATTGGCATTTCAAAGGAAAATTCTCTTTGAGTCTTAATTTGGGTTGAATCTTTAATCTTCCATTACCATTCTTTTCGTTCTTGGACCATATAGTGACATATTTAGGGAAGTGCTTCATTTCGAACAAGAGCATTTATTTTTAACTCACCCTTAGAAAAGGTGTGTCCAAGTTAAGTTATCCAAGGATCATAAAGTGTCCATAAAATTCTAGATATGAATTGAAAACATCACCTAATGGGTCACATCTTTCCATCTACCAAATTCCTATTATTGGTGCTAAATTTGGACCATAAAATCTAATGTTTCTTGCTAGTTATTGAACATCCCAATCATCCATGTAAGCAAGCTTCGATGAATTATCCACCTTAAGAGTGTGATGGTTGCACTACTATGAACAACAAAAAAGCTTTCAATTCTAGCACTAAAGGTACCAATCCATAATTATCAGCTATTGGACTATAGGCATCAAAGTTTAATAAGGTGAATGAAGCTAGTGGCCTTCAAACCAAAGGGTAGTCATCACAAATAACCATTGTGCCTTATTTAAACAACATGGTGAATGTTGTCAACATTATTCCACCATAGCTAAATACTTGGCTTGTCCTCCTACTTCTCACGATTTTTGGTAGTTAAATTTATGAGATGGAGGAAAAAATTTGTTATAGAAAAAAAAGGCATTTGTTGTGTTTCATTCCCCCAATTTGGTGACACCAAACGAAGAATAGTTTTTCTTGGAGTTCCTACGAATCGCTTGATGAGGTCAACTATGGAAAAACCTCAACTACCATATTTCATAATTTTTATTTCATGGAATGATAAGGGTATAAATGATACCATAAGGAAATATGTTGTGTGTGATGTTTGACAAATGTTTATTAACCTTTGTATCTTTCATTCAAATGAGCTAAAAATTGTAGGTTCTATATGGCCAAAAACATTTACTTTTTACATAGTGATCTTGAACCTAGTCAAGGATGACTTGTCACTTTCTTTTTTCCTATGTGGTAGTCACATATGGTAATTCATCAATGTGATCCCACTAGTAGTGATATATGAGTCATCTTTAAAATTTATAAGCAATCCCTTGGAGTTGTTAATATTTATGCCTCCACTCATTTCATTTAAATATATATTCTCTAGCATTACATTGTACATTTTCTACCCTTTTTTGTTGGATAATGTGTGGGGATTTAATATGCTTGAGGAGAAATCTAATAAATATGTACATATGCATTAGACATCAACCAAGTGAGAATATTAGTACTACATGTGCAATAAATTATCTTTTTCAATCCTAATGTAGGTTGTTGTCACCCTAACTATCTATGGTATATGTGAACTAATTTGCAAATGAGTACAAAAAGAATTCTTAAATGTCTTATCAAGGTCATGCTATCATAATATATTTTATATCAAATAGAAAATGGAGAGGGCCAAATCACCTAAGACAAAGTTCTTTTTAAACACATATTTTTTAATTCATTGATCCATGCTAGCTCACACTTAACAAATTGGGAATCTTGAGCCACATTCTATCCACAAAGTTGGTTGGGTCCAATGGTGGAATAATTTCGTCAAATCAATAATCTATTTTTTTTAAATGTATGGTTACCATTTGGAATTTTGTGTTGAGTATTTCTACTCATTTAGGGTCACCGCCTAGAGCTCCATCATTTCACCACTAAGTTGAAAGTGTTGCAAGTATTTTCCTCTCTACAATTGTGTTTTCCAACTCTAGTCGAAAAAGAAAATTTCTAAAAATAATGCATCTAACAGAGCTCAATTGAAAGCCTTCTTAAATGGGCTCAAGATATAGGATAAAATGTCTAAGGAATTATTTCAATTCTTTTTACTTTTCCAAGTTTCTCAAAAAATCAAGCATATTAGAGAAGGTTCGGAAGTACTTTTTGAACTTCCTTAAATACTCCAACATTTTTTACAGCTATTAATAGGTATTCCAATCGCAATTTCCTTCACCAAAAGGTGAACAATTCATTAAATAGTGTGTACTTGTAGAATTTCCACTTAATAGTGGACCTCATATGACCAAGATCTCACTTTGGAAAATCTTCATGAACCAATCTTTTCTACAATTGATGATAAAACACCTATCTATTGGTTTCCGTGTGAATTATATGAAGCCTTATGGGAAATTTTTTGACCTAAACTCTTCTAGATTTACTTAAAATCCTTTACCCTGCATTATATAGGAACTATCATAAGCATAGGTAATGTTAGATGCATACCTAATTTTCAATGTGTTATTTAGGAAGTATCATAAACAAAGGAAATAGAAATTCTACCTAAGCTGGGTAATGTAATGCCCCTCCAACCCTGTCAAGTCCTGGCTATGCTCACTAGAAATTAGGAAGAGCTATATGCGAGAATGATCCGGGTTCTCGAGATGGTAGCTTAAACCGAACCTTTTACAACTCACCATAACTTCTTATTTTAATAGGGGAAATAATAATATTTACATAAATATGTTCCTTTATATCTTCATGTGTGTCAGTGATAGTTTAGGACCTTAATGCTAAAAGGATCACCTTATAGACTTATATGCTTATATGTGAGATGCTCATTATTAAGGTTTAAAATTATCTTAGGTTAAATTACTTAAAGAGATCAGATGTTTTATGTAATGCCCACCCTAGAATTTTTCTATGTTAGACTGACAGGACTATTGCTTGACGCCTTGGATTTTATGATGGACTATGATTATTATTTAGTAGCATTTTATGAGACATTTGAGTATATATAT
>MU226915.1:1389388-1399753 GCA_018584345.1 Thuja plicata | reverse complement strand
GATAATGTTAAGGAGTAAACAAATATGAAAGAATAAATATGTTTAGTGGATGTGATAAGTTATGTATGCTTGTTTCACTTCTAGGGTAAATTACGTGATAGTCGGTAAAGGAAATTAATTCCACTAGCTCATTAATGTAGTTGGTTTTGATGTGAAACAGAATCAATGTAAATTGAAGTTGTAGTGGAAATAGAATTTGTTCAATTAAGTAATAAAATGAAATATTTAATAATGGTAATTGAATTCATTAAGGGAACCTTAAGGAATGTACTTGTGAATGGTAACGATGTTATGTTAGAATGTTAAAAAAAAAAAAAAAAAATTGTTAGTTGTAATTTTAGGTTGTAGACCTGATTCCTTATGGGTTCCCTGGCAGGGACATTACAGGTAATCTTAAATAAATTCGTAATTGGAAATAAATCACATTTTGAATAACTTCTACAAATTCATACCCAATGCCCTATATTTTATTTTCTATTTCTTATTATCCATCCAAACTAGTTTAGTTTTATTATTATAATAGACATCCTAGATAATATGATTGTCATTTGGGAAGGCATGGAATTAGCCAAGTTCTCCTTATATTAGGTTATTCTCACAAAGATTAAATTTACAAAATTATATGGTCAAATTAAATGGACATTTATTTATCCATGCTTTATGCTGTCATTGTTGGCCTCAGTTTTCTCCACTCTGTAAATTCCCTATGTGGGTGTGTTAAATTATCTAACCATTAATGGTCAACATTTCTTTCTCTATGGTATTTTTAATTCCAATTGCCAAGGATGTTATTGGTTCTAAATATAAAGTTTCTTACAATTGAAGGTTTTAGATATTTACTTGCCAATGCAGTCTCATAGAAAAAGGCTAAAGTTAGAATTATTGCCTTTGAAGGCCTACTCCTTGTGTATAATATAGCGATGGATACATAGTTTATTTGATTTTTATGAAATCCTTAATAAAATGTCTCATTCACATTATCTTAGGATAGTAAACAAATATATTAATGCAAGTTGTTATCTATGTACTGAAAACAATTGGTCATTACTTGTGTAAAAAATTGTCTTCCTTTTATTAACTATACAAATTAAAACTTCCTTGCAAAATATTGATGTATGGATATATGTAATTCTCAACTTGTGCAAAAAAATTAGTTGAATGATTGAGAGATTTTATATCAAAAGCAATGATATATGTCTTAGCGGTAATTTGGTGCATCACTATGATAGTTGTAGGTTTCATTTGTTTAAGAATCACTTCCCCCTTTTCATTGGAAAGTAGCAAGTTAGAGTAGAATTTAGGAGAAAAACAAAGGAACCAACCTTCTCTAGAGTCTCACTTTCATAATAGGTGAATCACAACATTAAAGTGATTCAATATGTCTCAAGGTTAATGAGTTAAGAGTTAAGATAAGGTGCAATCTTTAGTGTAGAAATTTTTGGCACACCTAGTGGGATCGGGAACTTATTCTTGGTTCATTTCAGACATCATATTGTTTTATATTGTTTTGACCTGTGAAAAATATTAATTCCTTCTTTTTGAGGTTTTTTTATTACATACCTGACAACTCTAATTTTTTTAAGTGGTAAATAATGTAGAATAGAACCTGAGAAGAGTGCAAACAAGAATAAATTTCCTTCCTTTTGATTATTATAGTTATCCTCACCTAGGAGGAAGGGAAAAACTACTTTAAAACTATAGTATATTCAATAAGAACCCATTCTACCCCTCCCTCTCTTGTTGTCCTAAGAAATCAAAATCCACTTATTCTTGTGGCTCTACCAAGGAATCAACCTTTTTTCCATTTAATCAAGGCACCCCATTAAAATTTTCTCATCATGATGACATTCCTATGGAAACCTTGAAAATGATTTCATTATTTATATATGAAGACCAAACCACCCTCATTGAAAACATAAAAGATGTAACCAATCTATGTGCATTCCACCACATCACTAAAGAAAATTTTGTACAATTCGATTACTTGTAGCATCTTTGATGAAAAAATCCATACAATGGTTCGGGAGCTTCAAGGTGAACACAATCAACACTTCGATGAGCTAGGTAATAACCTATGCAAATATTTTGAAGAAAAATTAGACCATTTCTCCTTGGTACAACAACTGACAAAAATGAAGAGAGGTCCTCATGAACACATGGAAAATTTAAACTTATGTTTCCAAAGACATGGGAAAGGATTCCACAAATGTAAGGCCTTCTATTGATCATGAATTTGTGTACTATTTGAGAGCTTTAACTAGTGATATTTTAGTCATGATACAATCCATGGATTTGCTACACTCCCCAATGAATACAATATTGTACTAAGGGTAGAAAATGGCCTCATATAAGCTGGTAAGACTACTCCAAGGCCACCATTTTTCCCAAATGTGTAGTCACTTGCGCCAATGTAAATACCTCTCACAGTCGTTTTCCCTACTTTACCAACACTTAGCAATCGACCAACCACCCAAGAAAAAGCCCTTCCAACTCAATATTTTGAGCTACAGGATATCAAATGTTAGAGTAATTTCCCTTTTGACCTATTGATTAAATCGTGTTGATTTAATTAGTTAAGTTGTCATTACTCTTTAGTGCTTAAGATTTCTCTTATGTGCATTAATAATTAATTCTTTTATTAATTATTAATGTGCAACCTAGATTTTTTCCTTTTAGGGTTTTGTTTACCTTTTAAGGTTGAACTTTGTAATTATTGTTCATTAATTCAGAATAAATTTTTGCTCTACTCTTTCGAGTTTCTCTGAGCTTCTAAGTTCTTCAACTTTTTCCTTCTTTTGCTTCTTTCCTGTAATAGGTATTTTGCATGCAGTTGTTCTTGGGTGTAATCAGATCAGTGTTTCTCAGATCCTTCATGGTATCAGAGCCCCTCTGTTGCTGTCTGTTCTAGAGTTTTTGAAGTGTGCTTCAAAGGAGAAAATCTCAGCTTTTTCAAGGTTTTTGTCTTCAATATGAAGGTGAAGATTTTTTTGGAGCATTTTGGGCCCAAAAAGACCTCACCATCACGCTTAGAAGGCCCAAAAACCTATATTTTCATATAAGGTTTGTCATTTTTGGCCTTGTGACATCTGGAAAAACAAATTTTGCCTCCATGCACATTTTCCGAGACAAAACCAAAAAAAAATTTAAAAAATTTTTTTTTGGGAGAAACCGTGCCCACATCTCAGCATCTGTGCCCACAGCTCGGTGGACCGAGCCCTCAGCTCTGCGAGCCGAGCTCGGAGCTCGTCGTCGCCCCATTTTTTTAATATTATTTTAAAAATAAAAATATATATAAATTATTTTTTTAATGTTTTTTTTCTTTAAAAAAAATGCATGTTTGTTTTTTATTTGTTTTTTTTTTTTTTAATTCTTTTTTTTTTTAACCAATTGTTGTTTTTATTATTTTTTTCATAAAAAAAATATTTTTTCTGCCATTTTGGNTTTATTTTTTTTTTTTTTTTTTAATTCTTTTTTTTTTTAACCAATTGTTGTTTTTATTATTTTTTTCATAAAAAAAATATTTTTTCTGCCATTTTGGTGGGAAATCTGGAGGCAGTCCTTTTTTGGAGGTTTTTCGCCAATTTAGCTGGGCTCCACCATTTTTGGCTGAGGTTCTTCCAAATCATTTGGTTTTTGACTTACTGGTGGTGTTTTGCTCATAACTTGAGCAAACAGAGGCATTTTTCGCCAAACAAGATATCAACAGAAAGCTGGTTTCGAGGCCAATCTGATTTTTCTAGTTTGGTTATCTTATTTTTATTTATTACAGGTTTTTTCCAGTCAAATTCAGGGTTCCATTTTTCTCTCCGGTCACTATATCTTACTCCTCCGGACTCCTTTTTTTGACTTTCGCATGGCGTCTAAAATTTGCTTCCATTATCTTTCTTATTCTATGGGTCTCACAGCCAGATTCTGCTCCATGTATCTATGTATTCAATTTTTTTCTTTATGGTATTCTGATGGATATCTTAGATGTTTCAGGTCCTGTGATCATTTCATTTTCTGAACATTGTATACATCTATTTCTGTAGCATTTTTTGCAAACACACTGAGATAAAGTGTCATCTGATACATGCTTGATATTCTATTATACTCACACTATATTATAAAGTGCCATGGGGGGTTTGATGTTTTCTTTGTTTTTCATCTTTCTTTTTCAAGTGAGTATCCCTTCCATGACATTAGCCTCATTATGTGTGTCAAGTGAGAGATGTTAGAGTAATTAGTTAGTTTCATTACTCTTTTTTCACTTAAGTTGTCTCTTAGGTGCATATAATTAATATTTTATATTAATTATATTACGCAACGTAGTTTTTCTATTTAGGGTTTGTTCACGTTTATAGGCTGAACTTTGTAATGTTTTTTTCATAACTTAGGGAACAATATTTTGACTCTTCTTTCGAGCATCTCTGAGTTCTAATTTTTCATTCTCATGCTTCTTCTCTGAAACACGTTATTTGCATGCAGGTGCATTCAGGTTCTATAGATTTACATTTGTCAAATCCTACATGGTATCAGAGCGGCACCCCACTGACCCACTGAGAGTAATCTGATGAATCGAGAGAAGGTTTGCAAATAGAGATGGAACATACAATACATCATTGAATGTGCCATGCCGAATGCTTACAGAACCTTTCCCACAGACTGTCATAACAGTGTTGTTCCCCATGAGAATGTGAGGAATAGGAGAAGCCGCAAGAGAAGAGAAGATCTCTGGAGAAGATGCCAAGGGGGGGTGTTAGAGTAATTAGTTAGTTTCATTACTCTTTTTTCACTTAAGTTGTCTCTTAGGTGCATATAATTAATATTTTATATTAATTATATTGCGCAACCTAGTTTTTTTGTTTAGGGTTTGTTCACCTTTATAGGCTGAACTTTGTAATGTTTTTTTCATAACTTAGGGAACAATATTTTGGCTCTTCTTTCGAGCATCTTTGAGTTCTACTTTTTCATTCTCGTGCTTCTTCTCTGAAACAGGTTATTTGCATGCAGGTGTATTCAGGTTCTATGGATTTGCATTTGTCAAATCCTACAAGAGATCCTTCCACGACACCATCCTTTATATGTGTTTGTACGTTCTTCATCATGCATCATTTCTTGGAAGTCGATCTATTTTAGTGTACCTATCATACCTCTCTCTACTCAGCATTATGGGGGGTATCTCATGTTGATTTTAATGCTTCCTTGGGTCGATGGAGTGATCTATGTATCTAGTATTTGTTCCTATGTACTAGGTGGATGTAGTGGCTAGTACCTATGCATTTCAGTGAGATGGATCATTTACCATATGGACACTCTTCTTTCATTCTTGTTTTGGAGGTATTCTTCCATCTTTGATTGATCATCTCTTCAGGATTTGTTTACAGTCTTCTCTACTTGATCATGTTCTATTACATTGGAGGTTCCAGCAGTTATTTTTTGACAGTGTTTGCAGCTTCTTGCTTCAGAGGTGTTCTACATGTTCTTTCTTTGTTCCTATTTTCTGGGAATTTCTCTAGTTTGGAGGCTTCTTCAGTTCTTCACTAGGCTTCATCTCTTTTTGGAGAGGGGATTTTCCCATTGGGTTTTCTCCTCTTTATAGAGATTTTTTTCTACTTGGGTACTTGATCAGGCCTTGTTTTCGGGACCCATTTCATTCTTTCATAGTTGTGGTAGGTTAGCTTATCTCATGAGATTCTCTTAAGGGGGGTGTTAGAGTAATTTCCCTTTTGACTTATTGATTAAATTGTGTTGATTTAATTAGTTAAGTTTTCATTACTATTTAGTGTTTAATCTTTCTCTTAGGTGCATTAATAATTAATTCTTTTATTAATTATTAATGTGCAACCTGGCTTTTTTCCTTTTAGGGTTTTGTTCACATTTTAAGGTTGAACTTTGTAATTATTGTTCATTAATTTAGAATACATTTTTTCTCTACTCTTTTGAGTTTCTCTGATCTTTTGAGTTCTTCATCTTTTTCCTTCTTTTGCTTCTTTCCTGTAACAGGTATTTTGCATGCATTTGTTCTTGGGCGTAATTGGATCAATGTTTCTTAGCTCCTTCATCAAATGCCTCTTGCAATCATTTATAAATGAGATAATAAATTTAAAGAGGTATGAAAAATGTATTTCTAAACCTTATCTACATCTATATAAACCCTTATATCAATCAAATCAATCAAATAGTCCTCCATATCAGTCAAATTATCAAATCCAAAAGAAAAACATTCATGCAAGACCTTACAAAGATTATAATTCTAACACTAACAGGTCTTCAAGGGGGCTTGTTCCTTTGTTAAAAAAAATAGATTGATATTATGAGTGGTGTTTTCATGTAACCAGCATCATAACAAAATACATGTTCAAATGAAGTAATCAATGAATCTCTAATTGTACAAATAACCTAATTGTATACCCAATGTTTCCCATGAAACACTTATTCATTATCAAGGAGACCACCAAGAGGAAACAACTCTATTAAATTGGAAAGATGAATAATAATGTGGTTTAAACAAAAAAATTATTTAACTGTAGCTAATACAAGAAGAAAGAAAGAGTTTTTCATATGGGACGTCAGGCTATGAGGATCCTCTCTAAGATTGCTAAATGCCCAATGTGAGCCAATGATTTGTCAGTCCATCTAATGGATAAAATGTGCATATTTTGCCAAGAAATTGGACCAAGGAAAATAAGGAGAAACTTAGGAGACAAACTCAAATAACACATGTTCAATGAGAAACTCTTGTTTGAAAGAGTTAACTAAAGGGTAGTGTTGTTCCATTTGAGATTCTTGAACATATGAAAAAATATAATGTATGTATGTTTGTGTGGGACTCAATAACCATCCCAGGGTAAAAGTAATTTCTTCAATCTATCATATCCAATCCAAATGTGTATAGTAAGTTATCCACATTTCAACCTAAGGTGGTGCTCACAAACACATCTAAGATCACTAATATTGGACATCAAGCAAAACAAATTCAAGCCAAAACCTTTTATGTATCCTTGATTATTAGGGATCATTTTCTTAATAATTCTAGGATAGACTCAAGTGTTAGTAGTTTCATGATTCCTAAGCATATTTTTGACAAGTTGGGAATTGAATATTATTAACCACTAGAGAAATTGGTATTACATCTAGATGGCACAACTATTAAAATAATAAGAGTCACTAAAGGCTTGAATCTAACCTTACATGTATGTCCCAACTTTTCTATGCCACAAGACATATATATCATAGAGACCACCTTACTTTTACCTATGCCTTTATGGGGATTTCACTTCAAAAATAGGGGTTTATCTATCCTTAGAGTGGTATCACATGCTTTTCAGAATGAGATGTGGCACTAAGATGACCAATAAATAAAAACCTATAGAAAACTAAAATATTGAACTATATGTGCCAAGTGTTGTTAATGCCAATTGAAAATTGTTTTATGATGAAGAGCACGCTACATCCCAAGAATATAACTCCCAAGTAGAATGCATACTTGATATATATGACTGGACAATTGAAAATAATGAATGAAATTCAAAAAACAACTAGAAAAGGTAGGTTTGGGTGTTAATTCAAATCATGAGGCTAATTATATTACACCCAACATTAAATAAAGTGATGAACAACAGTCCAAATAGAAAGATAATGAGGTATATCACGGTTTTACTTTGATGGATCAAGAAGGAAAAATGGTGTTCGTAGAGGTCCAATGCTTGTATCTCCTAAAGGTGACAAATTAAAATGTTATTTCCATTTTTGTTTCTGTAACACAAACAACACAGTTGAGTTGAAACATTGATTCATGGCCTAGACTAGGAAAAGAAGATAAAAATTAGTTGTATACAAGCATTTTCTAATAGTGATCTCATTGTAAATCAAGTAAGAGTTCTTCTTGCCACAAAAAATTATTCTTTAAAGTCTTATAAGCATAATTAATGGGATTTTATTAAAGGAGATGATGATTATAACTTCTTATCCATACCTAAAAATCAAAATGAACATGTTGATAGATTGGTTACAATAAAAAATAGTAATATACCGGACCAGCTGATATCATCAATGAAAATAAATAATAGTATGTCAAAGCGGTGGTAAGTCCCTTTTATTCATGATAATCATATCCATTGGAATTTTTTTATAGTGACCACAAATAGTCATTTTTTGCAAGAAGAAGTTGAGTTTTAAGTTGGTAACAAATAAAAATTATAATAGTTGTATAGTGATCAAATTATATGAGTGAAAACCAACAAAATATCCAAAGGTTTGGTTATTTTAGATTCTATTTTAAGTTCTTATGACCAAGAAAAATAAGGAAAATTTTGCTTGCAAATCAATCAAGACCACTATGAATATGTGTAAATATTTAAAGGTAAGCTACTCAAACTTGGAAAGTTATGTACAATAGAAGAAAAATATTCTTTTGTTCATTTACGCCAGGAATTTCATGATGTTTTTAGTTGGTAATACTCAGATTTGAAATTATTTGATCCTAAAATTTCCTAACATACAATTGAATTATAACTTGAAGCTAAACTAGTTAAGGAAAAATAAAGACCTTTGAACCAAAGATTGAGTCACTCATAAAAAAATGAACTTATAAGTTTTTTGAGGGAAATTTCATACCCTAAAAAGGAACCCTAGAGGAAAGGATCAAAAATTACAATAGAATATACAAAACAATGTTTTTTGAAACATTGACAATAAGCATAAGCTCAATTGGAGATATTGAGCTCAAACATCAAGACTAGGCCAAACAGTCATTGCACAACACTATGCAGGAAGAAGAATAAAGACCATAAAAATCAAACAAGAATTGAGAAAGGTCCTTAAACACCTTAAAAAATGTATATGGGTTCCATACTCACCGAATACGTTTCCTAATTTTTTGGAACTTATCTTGTAAACTAGACCTTTTTCTAGGTCCTAGGTTTCATGGATGAGCATCGTTAAGGAGTGAATTGTAATAAAACACATAAAACACCAACCAAAATAAATTCAAACCTTCCTAAACATCCTCCAAGGGTTTTTTGACTCTCCTAGATTCACAACACAACTGGAATAGGGTTAATCAGACCCTAAGATCTCTCAGAACCCCATTGAAATAGGCTAAAAGACTAAGGTGCCCAAAGTGAACTAAGACACCTAGAAAGGAATAGGTCATGTTTTTGGGACACATTCACACCACACCATAGTATTATTTTTTCACTAGCATCTAATTTATTTTCTAGTAATTAGTTTCTATGTTGTAGTCCTCCAGGATTAGCAAACTCGGGTTGTTTTCCCTTTTGCATGTGTTATTTCTTACAAGTGAGCTTCTTGGATTCACTGTATGACCTCTTGGACACCCTAAACCATTTAGTGAAGAAAAAATATAATTATTTTACATGGATAGGTAAAAATTGGAAAATCCATATGGGGAGAAGGTATGTAATGTATCTTTAGAGTCATCAAGTGACTTACACTCAAGAGGAAGATAAGGTGGACCTTAAATGTATCCAATCCACCCAAAACTTCCCTAATAAAATCCAAAAACACACAATATATTACTAACAAATTTAAACCATAATTGATCCCCATGGGACACCCTTCAAGTTGTCTTGAACAAGCTTGGATTGGCTCAAAACCTTAATAATCTACTCCAACATAGAAAATAACACAAGATAACACTGGGAGATGAGTAAATAAATCTACTAATCTACTCAAAATATAAATTTTAATTTTAATTCACCAATTAAAATGTTCCTATGATCATCCATAATATATCATGAAGATTAAAACATAAGGATTACAATGCCCTTTGTGCCTAGTACCAACACTATAATAAACACACTTTGGATGTTGAGAGGGGAGGAAATCAACATAAAACAAAACTTCAGTAACTACCACAAATAACAGTATGCAAGTAAAGAATAGAACCAACTATTGGAAATATATTACAGGCTAGGTGACTGAGAGGGGGGTGAATCAGGAACCAATAAAACTTCCTTAATTTTATCCTTTATTAGATTTTCTAATCTAATTGCATGCATGGAACAAAAAAGCAATAAACATTCATAACACTTGACACAAGATATGGTGACCCAAAAACCTTCCAAATAGAAAGTAAAACTAGGGTGGGGATGATACCCACAAGCTTTAGAACTACAGTAATAAAGTTGGTTGGTTAAGGCTTACAATTTACCACTTTTTATGGTCTTGCCTATTAGCAGCAATAAGGACTATTAGGCCCACCTTGTGAAAGGATTTATACAATACAGTTAAGTATGTGTTGGCTAAATATTTTGCAAGTCACTAAGACTACAACTTGCAAAATGTGTACTTTAGGCAGCAGTATGTGAGATTTCTCTCTCCTCTCAGCAATAGGGGAGGCTCCCTTCTTACCGCAGGTGG
>MU226915.1:1378590-1389288 GCA_018584345.1 Thuja plicata | reverse complement strand
ATATGCGGATTCAAGCGCTATCATTAAAATTTCTAAGTAAAATTTTGCAAGAATGGCGCAAAATTTTAAAATAGAATTTAAACTCTATTACTTATACAAAATAAGCTTATACTTCAAACGACTTGACTGCAAAATATCTTTCTTATATTTGATTTTGGAAGAACACAGCAGACTTCTCGCGACACCACTAAAACCACTCAAAACCAGAAACAAAAGAACAAGACGTAAAACGAAAAGAAGAGAAACAAGAAAAGACTTAATGTTTAGTCAAGAGAACAGAACGATTAAAATCAAGGGATGATTGATTCCATCGAACATTATCCCTTCTATAACATCGACGCGCTTAGAGAAAAACTTCTAGCAATCAATTGAGAATTGCGTAGGGTTGCCCCAATTTTGGGGAATGCAAAATTAGGGACAACAGTATGCACTCTGCTAGGAGATTTGTGAAGGACTATTAGGTCCACCCTATTAAAGGATTTGACTGATACACCTGTTAGGATGAAACAATGAATGATCTTCAATACAACTCTGATTTTATGAATAAGATCCTTTGATGTAGATCTGATCACCTGAATGTGATAGATGAGTCTTTGTTATTCCTTTATACTATTGTAGCCTTCTAATCAATATGCATCTTCATATTTGCATCCATACATATATTTAATGTTGTTCTGATTATTGATATCTTTCTTACTATATATTTGGATAAACAAATTGTCTTACATATATACCTATCCAAATCAATTACCTCCACAAAACAGCTACTATCATATTAAATAGTATCAAAAAATATGTACTAAGTCAGCCCAATGCTGATACTCAGGTCCAGTAATCCACTCAGGTGATATACTAACACTCGGGCGATATAGTTAACTTGGCAACTCTGGCACTCTGTTGACAGTGGGTTCTCGGTCCACATTGATCACTCAGAGATGGTATGCAACTCGGGTAACATTGGTGACTTGGCAGACACTTCTTGGAACTAACTGCTTGGTCGAAACTGCAACTGCTTGGCTTGGTCAATGCTGCAAGTTGTTGGCTCGGTTAACACTATAATCATAAGAATGACTAAGTTTTTGGCACTAATTGACAATATGTCTTTCGATAAGGTCTACAATCTCCCCCTTTGGCATTAGCAGTGAAAACTTTAGTGGCGATTATTTTCCATTTGGTGAATGTCGCATGTTGGCGACCCCGGAATTGGCAAATATTTTTCACATATTAGATTGACCCTATCGCCCGACATTTATTAGTATTGGGTCCAAAGCCCAGGCTCGTTAATAAACTGATAAGTCAAAACTCTTTTGAAAAATAATAAACAGAGTTAGTACCAAAATATGTTTCTTTAGGATCAACAGGCTCATTAATAAGAGCCTCAATAATATCTCTAGTCTCATCTATGTTAACCTCATATTTAAGAGGTTTCACCCATGCAACCCTAGGTTTGACTACTTGGATGTGCACTCTGTCATAGTCAACTAGGAAACATATATAATCCTTATAGTCTTCTACCAATTGTTTGGGAATTCTGAATCGGTTCTGCATTTTCTATCTGAAACTCTCAAAGTAAGCATCCATGATGCTTTCAAAATTGTCTCCCAATTCTGCCATAAACTCATTGATCTAATAAAATATAGGCCTATCCTTCTTCCATACAATTGTACCTTTTTAAGGGAAAAGCTTTTGAACATAAAAGAATAAGCAGGCCAAGAGTGAACCAAACTTACATGGATTGGTCTTAAATGCCTGGATGTTCTCCATGTTTTTCCTCAGTTGGATGAGCTACAACTCAAAAATGTCGAATGATATATTTTTCTTCACCACTTTGTATGCCAAGTCCATGGCCTCACATGGAACACTATTTGGTCAGCTTGAACTATATATCTCATGTGCAATCACAGGAATTCTGAACTTTAGGTCCATGTTAGTGACTCCATTCAACTTCATGCCTCTTCCATCCCACTCGGCAAGAGTCTTCTTAGCTAGATCATATCGGGGTAGTGTTTTAGTCGCCTTAGGTTTATCGAGCATTGGGTACCCTGTCACTCTATGTACCATCATCTTAGTGATTTTCATAGGTTGCTCCAACCATAAATGCATGTCATAAATATGGCTCAGAATAAACCTAATCTACATTATCTACAAATTCTTTGGCATATGCAAGATATGGGTTAAACCCTTGACTTTGAGGTGCTTGTATTCTGGCTTCAGGTTTTTGCCCACACAAAGTGCCTCATATGCTTGATTCAGATCCAATGTGCCTAGTTGTTGAATGGTGAAATGATAGAAAGTTTTAATGTTGTGAATCAACAGTACCTTAGGAGGAATTTGGGAATGGGCTCCCATAGGATCTATCTCCTCTGCAATTGCTGGATGAAGTTTGAACTTTGGCAGTTCACAGACTGCATTCCTCACTAACATCTCGGATCCCTTCTTGATCTTACTATTGGATGAAGATTCCATAATGCTCAAAAGATTGATGAAACTTCGTTGCAACTAAAGCTTTCAAACACAAATTCACTCTAAAATTGATATAAGCTCTTAATCTCTCTGCAAGCTGTAAACCTTGGTAAACAATAACCCTTCAATTTCACCATTTATGATAAATTTCACCTTAAATTTTTAATTAAATGCTCCGTACATAGTATCTTTCATAGCTCGGTTAGTTCTTCCAGACTCACTCGAAAGCTCGGCGAAAACTAACTTCACATCTTTGAAACCATACAACATGACTTAACTCAGTTAAGCCTGAGTAGCTTGATTGTAACTAAGATCCTGACTCGGTCAAAACCATAATGTGTCCCAGTGCATCAATATGCAAATTTGGACTTGCTAGCATATATGGAACTTATGTATGATGTCTTGTATGCATAGTTCTAGTTATCTCCTTACAAATTTATTCAGAGATGGTGAATCCACCCAACTCACCATTTTGGGTTCTATTTTTTCCTTCATTGTTTTGGTCTGAATTATCAGGAGACTTCCTTACCCATTTCTGACTCATCCAAGTTTTGATTTCAGAAAATTTTGCTTTGCCTTTCTCAAAACCAATATCCATTTTTTCTCTATTCATATAGTTCTTGCTTAGATGACCAAGTTGTTCACACACATAACATCTCTTAGTAGGATTCTTTTTTCTGAGGTGAGTCTTTGCACAATTTGCAACAATGTGCCCATACTCGCCACAATAGAAACATATATTCCATGTGTTGTAATCCCAACCAAAAATTTCCTTAGCTAATTGCTCAGCAGGGTTCCACTTCTTAGTTCTGCACTCTAAGGATTTATGACCTTGTTTGTTACAATTGAAACATTTTCCTTCAAACTTAGGTTTCTCAATGCATTCACTTTCCCTATGTCCATGTTTGTTGCACCTATAGCACTTACCATTAAAATTTGACTTACCATTGCTCCAACTCTTATTTTATGTATGCCCTAACTTACCACAATGATTACATGTAGCTTTCTTGTTCTTTTGAGTTCCTTATTGTGAGGATTTGCCTTGTTCAGTATAACCTAATCCAGTATGTCCATGATGTCTGAATTCAGTTTTCTCTGTCAACTGATTCATTCTTTCTTGTGAATTCATCATCCTCTCATTATTTTTCTTTTTAGTATTGAGATCACTTTTCAATCTTTCATTTTCAGTCCTCATATTGATAACTTCTTGGTTTGTATTATTGAGTTGATTTATCATATCTACTTGCTGAAGTGAAAAATGATGGATTTCATTTTCTTATTCCTCTAATCTTGTAATTAGCAATCTCTTATCTTCTTGTGCCATTTATCTATCATTTTCTACTTGGTTCTTTTGTTCAATGACTTCACATATTCTGACTAAATGAATTTATTGTTCTCTCTTCAACTTTTTGACTTCTTCATGTAAAGTGAGATTATTTGCAAGTAGCTCTTTAATGGTTGCATCAGCTTCTTCAGAACTTCTTTCTTTGCACAAATCTTCAATTCTTTCTTCTATGAAACCTTTCTCATTCATTTGCATTGCTAATTCTTTTCTTCTTTTTAGTGAATGAGAGAGTTGCTCCTTGAATTTTCTGATTTGATCCACGGCTGCTTGTAGATCTATCTTTTCATTTTCAATGGCTTTCTCCAGTCTGTATATTTCCATTGCCTCTAATATTTTCTCAAGCTATTAAACTTCTGATAAGAGAACCTTTTCTCTAATATCGATTGTTGGAAATATATTACAGGCTAGGTGACTTAGAGGGGGGGTGATTCAGGAACCAATAAAACTTCCTTAATTTTATCCTTTATTAGATTGTGTAATCTTATTACATGCATGGAACTGAAAAGAAATAAACATTCATAACATTTGACACAAATTATGGTGACCCAGAAACCTTCCAAATAGAAATAAAAACTAGGGTGGGCATGATACCCACAAGCTTTAGAACTGCAGTAATAAATTTGGTCGGTTAAGGCTTATAATTGACCACTTTTGATGGGCTTCCCTATTAGGAGAAATAAGGACTATTAGGTCCACCTTTTGAAAGGATTTATACAATACAGTTAAGTATGCACTCTGCAAGGAGATTTGTGAAGGACTGTTAGGTCCACACTATCAAAGGATTTGACTTATACACTTGTTAGGATGAATCAGTGAATGATCTTATATGCAACTCTAATTTTTTGAATAATATCATTTGATGTAGAACTGATCACCTGAATGTGATAGATAAGTCTATATTGTTCCTTTATATTATTGTAGTCTTCTAATCAATTTGCATCTTTATATTCACATCCATACATGTATTCAATGTTTTTTTGATGATTGATATCTTTCTTACTATATATTTGGATAAACAAAGTGTCTTACATATATACCTATCCAAATAAATTACCTCCACAAGTTGGCTACTATGATATTAAATAGTATCAAACAATATGTCCTAAGTCGGCCCAATGCTGATACTTGGGTCCAATAATCCACTCGGGTGATAAACTAACACTCAAGTGATAGAGTGAACTTGGAAACTTTGGCACTCAATTGACACTAGGTGCTCAGAATACATTGATCACTCAGAGATGGTATACAACTCGGGTAACACTGGTGACTCGGCAGACACTTCTTGGAACTAATTGCTCAGTTGACACTGCAACTGCTTGGCTCGGTCAACACTGCAAGATTTTGGCTCGGCTAACACTGTAATCATAAGAATGACTAAGTGTTTTGGCACTAATTGAAAATATGTATTTCCATAAGGTCTACGCCAACAACACAAGAACACCAAGATTTATACGTGGAAAACCCAAACTGGAAAAAAACACGGTGAGAAATTTCCCCCAAAGACAATTCACTAAATTATATAATCTAATTACAAAAGATTAGGAGCTCATTTCTCTGGAATACCAATCAAAGGCTCATTTCCAATACAACAATGAATCTAGATAAGAAGGTTCACTTCCTTATTGTAAAAATAGGATCTCACTGCTTTGGACTTTCATATAGAGGCTCACTAACAAAGTAGAAAGATAGAGTAACAAACTCAAGTAACCAAGACACGCTATCTTAAAGTAATTACTTCTCTTGAATGTAGATAAAATCGTATTAAACTGATAACACAACTGATATGCATAACACCATTCACACTAGTAGCAAACTATTACTACCTTTTCTTATCTGCAACTATCACTAAACTTTTCTCTATTGATTGTTGAGCTTGTTCGCATACTTTACTTGCTTTAAACCTTCCACTTACATTTTTCCAATGCACCAACAATCCTTATATACAAGATAGTTCATTGGACATTACAAGGTTGGCCAAACCAAAAAATATTACAAATGAGTTCCATATCAGCCAAGGCAATAGAAAAATGCAAATAAGACCAGCATCAAAAGCATCTAAACTGAGGACCCCAATGGATAAGTTATAAACATTAAATACATAGGTCACATACAACAAGAAACCATCTAGATAATATGTAAGCATTAAGTATAAGACCTAGATCTAAATCTGATATTTCAACAATCAATAAATATAACACCCAGACCTAAATCTGAAAGCATGATCCATCCTAGGAAAAATACACACCAAGAACATGCTACACATATCCAATTCCATATGTGAAATAACCAGAACAACTACCAAAGATAATTCAAATGTGTAGAAGCAAATTTTCAACTTTCTAGTTGTAACCAGACCTCTACACACTATGGTGAGATCCACATGCCACATTGGAATCCATGTAAACACATCATGTCATAAGATATGTTAAAATTCCACATAAAAGTTGCCACAACATATTTCCAAATTAGAAAAACAACTAAAAAGAACTACAACACTATATGGCACATACTCCAAAACACTAGGAATACATTCCAGATCACTGAAGAATTCCACAACCAAGATCAAAAATTGAATTCATTTGTATGAGAAGTAACACATCTTCAACAATTATTTTCAAACTAGAAAGAACCCCGGAAAGATAAATAAGTGGTGTTAGAATAACTGAGAGGGGGAGTGAATCAGTGGCCTCAAAAATTAATCCAATAAATCAACCCAAAACTTTATACCACAAACATAAAACCTCTAGTTATCTTCAATCCTAAAAGATGTATCCCTTCTATAAATCTAACATGTATATACTTCTCGGTGTTTATACTTTTTATCCTTTCCTTAAGCTTTACCGAATAGCAGTCTATCTTTTCTTAACCTTTACCGAAATACTGTAAACAACTTAGTGTTTACTGATCAATCTTTTTTTAGTAATGTGTAAAGAAAAACATCAAAGCAATGAACCATATACACATTTGACACATGGATTTTTAAAAAACCACTTGGGACCGATAACCCAAAAATTTCACTCTTCTGAAGTGAGCTCGGTGAAGAGCCAACCGTGTTAAAGGTTACAAACACAATGTTAAGTGTGACCTTGTTAGAGGATTTATGACTGATAGTTTATCACTTGACCTAGCATTCACTATGTTGTCAACATGGAAACCTTTTCATACTCCTTGGGATGTATCTCAATATATAAAGGATGGTTAAATCCAACTCTGTTAAGATATTTTCTGAATTAATGGTTAAACTGAAATAGTATATGATCTTTTCATAAATACAACTTAATCTTGCAGATGTTCAGATCTATTTTAAGCTCATAATACCTCTTCTGATCAATTTTTCTCTTCAATTCCTTTGCTCCACTTCTTTCTTCTCGATGAATGTTGTTGCTTCTCTGTTACTCGGTGTCTACAGAATTCTTAGCTCTGTTCTTCAGCTTGTATGATCAGATATGTATGAAGTCTTCTATCTTCACCAGAATTCTCTTCAACATTCCTCTCTTGATAATGAATTACTTGTCTCTTTATATAGACATGATTTCATCATTTTTGTCCTTCTTTTTTTCTTCTTTGATCACTTCTTGATCTGTAAAGCTCGCCATGCTTGCTTTATTTTTAATCGGTAAAACTCTCCTTGTTTTTTGGAATAAAACATGCTTTAAATCTCCTTATATTTAGCTTTTAACTGATAGATGAAAACAAATTAATCAAACATTTAACTCTATATAAAGCTCCTGTTAGCTAAGTTGTTTTGTCATTTTCCTAACTTTAGTTCTTGTCGGTCAACACTTTTGTTGTCCTCAGTGACTAGTGCAGATAGCTTAGGCATCAACTTTAGTTCTATACCGTGACAACTATAGTTAGCTTGGTAATTCTTTCTCAGGTATCACTGTTCGTCGAGTAACAGTGTGAAATTTTGTGCTCAGGGTTCACTATTGTTACTCAAAGTTTACTGTCACTCGGTGTACATTATTATTGATGAAAAAACTCTTTTCAGATCTTTAAGTATTGTGATAGTATGTGTATGAGAAATCATACCACATCAAGTGTACATCAATGACAATACAATACATTAACTGATTTAATGTCTTGCATTTACCTTCTGCATCTCGGTGATCATCAACTTTGTCATCTTCAAACATTCAATCAGTTATAGTTTATCAATCCCTCCCTTTGACATTGATGGAAACATACTACATACTACTAATACAATATGAAATATATCAGTTTTAGTTCATCAATCTCTACCAAACTTATTTTTCTATAACCAATACAAATGTATGACTCTCGATAAGCTCTTTTAGCTTAGATTTGATTCTTGCAGAGTACTTCCTTCATTCTTTATTCCCTTCACTGGATAGATATGTAGTGTTAACTTTTCCAATTCTCTCCCTTAGATGGATTTTTCTTTGAATCTTTCTCTGATTTTTTCTCTCCCTTTGATTGTTCCTCTCCTTAATGGATGATCATGATAGATATTTCATATTTATTTTCCCTTTGAAATCAATATATTTAATTAAATACTTCTCTCCATATTCATTAAGTACATCTCTCTCTTTGAATACTTCTCTCCCTTTGAAAACAATGCCAGACTAGATATTTCTCTTTTTTTTCATAATATATTCCTTGAATTTCCTTTCTATCAGCAATTTATCTCTATAGTAGCCAACATTTTCTTTGGTGTTCGGTGCAGATAAGTACCATGCTATGTACTGATATATCTTTGCATTCCATCTCTTTTCTTGCATCAGCATGAATGATCTAATAATGTATAGGCTGATGCAGCCTCCTAGTCAGCTTAGTGACCAGTAGACAAGGGTCAGACCCCTGGTCTCTTTCTCAAGTACTCAAATGCATCTTTAGGAAATGGCTTTGTTAATATGTCTAATAATTGTTCCTTGGATTGAACATATTCTAGTATCACCTCTTTCTCTTCCACTTGTTCTCATAAGTAATGATACTTGATAGCAATATGCTTAGTATTAGCATGCATGATAGGGTTCTTTGAAATGGTGATAGCACTAGTATTATCACAATAGATAATCACTGGTTCAAGAATTGTCATATTCATAGCTTTCAGTAATTTCTTGATCCATGCAATGTTAGATCAATTTGCAGAAGAAGCCACATATTCTACTTCTACAGTGGATTGTGAGATGCATCCTTGCTTCTTACTTATCCATGTGATAAGTTTGTCACCCATAAAGAATGCCCCTCCTGTTGTGCTCTTTTTGTCATCTATGTTTCCAGCCCAATCGGCATCTGTATAGACTTGAAGCTCAAATTTTCCTTCTCTTTTATACCATAGACCATAGTCTTCATTATTCTTTAGATATCTCAGAATTATTTTTACAGCAGTCATGTTGGATTCCTTGGGATTAGCAGAGAATGTTTCAACTATTCCAACTGCATGTGCTATATCTCATCTAGTATGTACAACATACATGAGTCTGCCAATCATATATCTATATAGGGTCTGATTTACCTTGGTTGACTTGTCTTCCTTTGTCATCTTGCATCTGGTTTCCATAAGTGTTCCAACTGTCTTGGAGTCCTCCATCTTGAATATCTTGAGAACTTTCTTGATGTATTTGGATTGTGTGATGTAGATGCCTACATCCTATTGAAGAATTTGTAGACCAAGAAAGAATTTGATCTCCCCAAACATTGACATCTCAAACTCTTTGCTCAGTTCAGTAGAAAATGATTTGCATAACATATCATTACCTCCAAATATGATATCATCAACAAATATTTTAGGCAATCAAAATGTTATCATCAGTATCATCTTTTAAGTACAGATTACTGTTATCACTTGTTCTTACAAATCCAATACTTATGAGATAGGAGTGAAGTCTTTCATACCATGCTCTTGGTGCTTGTTTCAATCCATAAAAGCCTTTGTGTAGTCTACAAACCATGTTTATCTTGTTAGGATCAATAAACCCTTATGGTTGTTCAATGTATACTTCTTCTTCTAGTATTTCATTTAGAAATGCAGATTTGACATCCATTTGATATACCTTGAATCCTTTGTAAGCAGCATTAGCAAGTAGAATTCTGACTCCTTCTAGTCTAGAAATGGGTACAAAGGTTTCACCATATTCAATACCTTATTCTTGTGCATACCCTTTGCATGCTGGTCTTGCTTTGTTCCTTGTGACTTCTCCATTCTCATTTAGCTTGTTTCTGAATATCCATTTGGTACCAATGACATTCTTTTCATTCGGTCTAGTTACTAATGTCCATGTTTTGTTCTTCTCAATTTTCTCTATCTCTTCATTCATAGCACTGACCCATTCTTCATTTTCAAGTGCAATATTAACAGATTTAGGCTCAAAATCACAAATTAAACATCTAGTGTTCAGTGACTTAGTTCTTGTTCTCATTCTAGCCCTTTGGTCTCCTATGATCTAGTTTTGTGGATGGTTTCTTCTGACATAATTGGCAAGTACCACTTCAGATCTTTGTTCATCATTCTGGTCATCATCTTTCCCTTTATTTTGATCTCCATCGCTTGGTGCATCATAGTGAGCAATTTCCTGATTTTTGGTGTTTGCAGTCTGATGCTCAAGTGCATTGTTTTGTCGCTCGGGAGTGATACACTATTGCTCGGGTAGAGTGTTAGGTTCTTCACTATAGACAAACCTGTTGTAGTCTTCTGGTTCCTTTATTCTTTCCTCATCATTTTTCTCAGCAAATTCATCCACTTTGACATTTGCACTTTCAATGATTTTGTTAGAGGATTTGTTAACACATTTATAAGCCTTGTGTTAGAATATCTAATCTTTACTTGTATTTTAATTAGGAGATTCATTTGGAATCCCTACATGTATTTTGTCCTCTAGTGGGAGGACAACTCTTTTTATGTAATTCCTTTAATAAGGAAATTAGAT
>MU226915.1:1338729-1356929 GCA_018584345.1 Thuja plicata | reverse complement strand
ATATATATGATGATGATGATGATGATGATGATGATGATGATGATGATGATGATGATGATGATGATCCTTTTTGTTCCTCAATATGTTATCTTGTCTTTATCTCTTGTCATATATCTTGTTGTTTGTATGATCTTTTGATGTTGTATGCTTTCTATAGTGTAGATCATAAATGACAGATGTAAATCATGTGTACTTTATTTATCTTGTACCGAATATATGTCATGCTCTTGTTCTTGTTACTGACCCTTTGTGCGTAGATGGATAACCTTAAGGAGATGAAATGCAGTTGATTGTGTTGGCAAAGGATTAAAGAAAGCAACAGATTAAAGGAATAGCTTCGTGTTTAGATGATCGGATGAAGTATGTTATAATGTTATCATGAAATTCTAGGAAATGCAACCTACAACGTGAGTCAAGTCACCAATTTCCTTAGTCACAATATTTTCATCATTTGGACATTTGGGACTCTAGAGTCAATACAATCCCCACTGGTATTAGCGGAACCATAAGGATATAAATACAACTCTTCATCGGATAGATGTGAGAAACAAATGTAAGCATCTAGGCACAAAAGCCGAGATGACCTGAACATTGTTTCTAGTTGATATAACAAAAGTACACTAGTATCGAGGCATTCAAAGCCAAGATAACCATGAGTTTGTTGTTGCTCAAACAAGCAGAATAACAGACAAGGAGATAGGACCAACCTCACCTTATGATGCAAGAGAGTAGGATCGAGGGATTTGTGACTGATCCACCTGAATGCGAAAGATCTTATCACATACACCCTACTATCTTGACATAAGGATCATTGGAACTACACCAACAAGCAGAAATCAAAGAAAAAATATGAAATCATTGATAACAAACAGCATACAAAAAAAAGTGTCAACAATCATTCAGTTTGTTTAAATTGTTTGATGTGGGTGTTGAGAAACATCGTCGTGTTGGTTTGTTGTGTGTTAAGAGTGTTGAGAAACACTATTGATTAAGGTTTTGAGAAACACCAATGTGTTAGTGGCAACTGTCCAGGAAAGGAAACCAATTGTGAAAACTTGACAGGTTGACTGACATGGTGTTGAAAAATAGGAGGCCTATACAAGACCTAAAGATGGCTTCAATCAGTGAAGCGAGAACTGGATTGATGTGATATCTCAGAAGACTACGAAGGTCATCCCACAGATGAGATGAGCCAAGATACGCATTGATAGATGGAGTGTTGAGTTACAAGTGGCGTCTGTTGCCAGGTTTTCACCACTTGGCAGAGATTCTATTTTTGCTACCAGGGTGCCTGTTTCCAGGTTTTCACCAAGGCACTTTTTTCTTGATTTTTCATTTTTTTTTATATTTTTCACTTTTTTATTTTTATCTTTCTTTTTTTTCTTTTTTGATTTTTTTGATTGACTCATCAAGGCCCTGTTTGCCAGGTTTTCACCGAGATAGTCATTTTTTTCAGGACTTTTTCCAAATGTTTTTTATCTTTTTAGCTTTTTCTTGTTTTTTATGTTTTTTCAGGATCATATATGTGTGTACATGTTGCTAACCAGCGAGAATGCTCAAGCATAGAACTTCTTCAGATGGAGAGTATTGATGGCATCATTAAAGGTATCCCCTTCTGGAGTAGACATTTGATAGGCCCTAGAGCCAAATGTTGTAGTATCACAAAGGGACCCAACCAGTTGGGTTCAAACTTCCCCTTTTGTTCACGATGTTGTTGATTTTTTGGATTTTCCTTAAGCACAAGGTCTCCAACCTAGAATTCTCTATGTCTCACTTTCTTTTTGTATCCTCGAGACATTCTCTTTTGATAGACCCTCAGATGGTCGAATGTTGCTTTTCTACGTTCATCAAGTAGTTCTACCTCCTGGATTCTAGCAATCTGATAATCTTCATCAATAATGAGTCCATGCAAATTGACTCGGAGCGAGGGTATTTATGTCTCAATGGTTAATACCTCTTCTGCACCATATACTAAGGAAAATGGTGTTGCCCCTGTAGGTGTTTTGATGCTAGTTCTGTAAGCCCATAAGGCTGGATTGAGTTGAAGGTTCCAGTCCTTCCCAGTCTTACCCTCTGTCCTATGTAAGATCTTTAGAATATTTTTGTTGGAGGCCTCAGCCTATCCATTCCCTTGAGGGTCGTAAGTAGAGGAACAGTGTTGGGTGATTCTAAACTTGTCACAAAGTCCATCCATGTCTTTATTTTTAAATTGCCCCTCATTGTTTGTCACAATGGATGAAGGTATTCCATATCTGCAGATGATATAATTAAGGATAAACATGGATACTTGCTTGCATGTAGCTTTAATCAAAGGGACTGCTTCAAACCACTTTGTGAAGTATTCAGTGGCTATTATAGTGAATTTGTGTCCACTAGAGGGTGGGGGATAAATTTGCCCGATCAGATCAAAGGCCCATTTCTGAAATGGCCAGTGAGTAATGAAAGATAACAGCTCGTGTGTAGGAGCATGGATTAGGTTATCATGAGTTTGGCATATTTTGCATGTCTTGGCAAAATGTATGGCATGTTTTTCCATAGAGGGCCAGTAGTATACTGCCCGTAGGATTTTCTTAGCCAACGAAAGGCCATTCGAATGAGATCCACAGACACCTTCGTGGACTTCCTCTAGTGCGCGCTTAGACTCATCGTGTTCTAGACACCTAAGGAGAGTACCATCGAGACCTCTTCTATACAAGTCATTAGCCATGATCAGGTAACAGGATGCATTCCTTATAAGATTTCATTTTTCATTTTTGGATAGGTCATCGGGCAAGGTTTGATTTTGGAGGTAAGAGTATATATGAGTGTTACGGGAAGAATCGGTACTCACTATGGAGCACACAACTTGGGATTCCGGGGAATCATAGGCAGGGAAAAGGAGTTCTTCCACCAGGAAGTCATAGCGAAAGTGGTGTTCTTCAAGTTGTAACATGGAGGCCAAAGTGGCCATAGCATCAGCTGCTTAGTTTGCTTCTCTTGGTATCTGTTGGAAAGTAACAAATACAACATATTTCTTAAGAGCATCAATCATCTGTTTATATGGTAACAATTTATTATCCTTTGTTTGGTATTGGTCATTGACTTGGTTGATTACCAGCTGTGAGTCACCATAGATGTGCAATTCAGTAATTTTCCATTCGATAGCCATTTTTAAACCATTTTCTAAAGCTTCGTATGCCATGATGTTGTTAGTGCAAGGGAGCATCATTTTGTAAGCTTTTGGGATCTTGTATCCTTGTGGTGTGATAAAGAGGGTTCCAGCACCAGCTCCTTGTTGTGTAAAGGATTTTTCAAAGAACATTGTCCAGGTATGCTCTGTGAGATGTGGAATAGCTACATCAGGGAATTCTATCAGTAGAGGTCGTGTGTCTTGCAAAGGAGCATCAGCGAGGTGACCAGTGATAACTTGTCCTTTGATTGCTTTTTTGTCAATGTATTCGATGTCAAATTCACTGAGAATCATAACCCACTTAGCCAACCTTCTAGTAGAGCTGCTTTGCTCAACAGGTACTTGAGAGGATCTATTTTAGCAATTAGCTTAACAAAGTGTGCCAGCATATAGTGTCTTAGTTTTTGAGAAGCAAAAATTACAGCAAGGCAAGCTTTTTCAACAATAGTGTAGTCATGCTCATAGGACACCATGGTTATGCTTATGTAATATATGGCTCATTAATATGTATAGTTATATTAATTGCATGAATGTGTGTGTGTGTGCGCGCGCGCGTGTGTGTGTGCACGCGCGCGTGTGCGTGTGTGTACGTGTACGTGTACGTGTGTGCGTGTGCGTGTACGTGTGCATGTACGTGTATGTGTACGTGTATGTGTATGTGTATGTGTATGTGTATGTGTATGTGTATGTGTATGTGTATGTGTATGTGTATGTGTATGTGTATGTGTATGTGTGTGTGTATATATATATATTTATTTATTTATTTATTTATTTTTATAAATAATCATTTCATCTAAATGTATATGTATATATAGATACAAGTGTGTGTGTGTATCTATATGTGTGTGTGTGTGTGTGTCCATATATATATAACCTATTTTCATCCTTAGTTCTTTATACAAATATGTACATACATTAATAAATCACTAGCCTATAAAAATATTATTATTTATGATTATTGTATTCCCAACAGAAAATAAGATGTTTATAGTTATAATTACCAAACATTATAATGTGTTGCATACTTCCCATCACTAGTAATAATAATTGAATTCAACCTTGATTGAAATGAAAACACAAGCTTTCAAGAGAGAACCTATTTCTTGAAAGGCTATTATGATTGCAATATGTTGTTCCACATATCAAGAAACATTTCCAAATTAAATAGGCTCCACAAACACATTTAGAAATATTAAAATAGAATAAAAGTCATCTTTAGAAATTAAAATATTGATTCCCCTTTTAGTATGGGGACAATAATCATTAAATGATTCAAATAATCTTTGAATTCTACAAAATATTGTAATACGACTCATGTCATGTTGACTATCAAACTTAAAATATTTCTTTATTATTTTAATGGGCTTCCTTCAACTTTGTCCCATAAAGAAGCAACTAACTTCATTTTTTTTTTCCTAAAGACTACTCTTTCTTCTCTTCTTGTCTAAGTTCAAAGTTCAAGTGAGATATGCTATAATTGTGCACCTTTTTACTTTTTCAAAAAATATGTTAGCTATGAAAAATTAAGTGGACTATAGTGCCGTTGGGGAGAGGTGTAACTAATAATCAAATTTATTTTAGAATTTATAAAATGTAAGTGGGTAACTAGGTTTTTAAATGATAAACCATAATTAAAATTCTATTTGTTTTTTATCATATTGGAATAAATTATTATCTTATGTTCTAAACTTATATTCATATATTAAATTTAGTCGTGATATTTGTGATGCTTTTAAACAATAATTTAAATTTTTTTTCAAATGGAGATATAATTCTATCGCAAAATTGATCAAAGTTCTTTTATATGATGTAAAATAAATCTTAATGTATAAAAGTGACATTTTGTATTTAAAAAGATAGTCTTATATATTTGGTGATCTAAAAAATTATCTTGCCTCAACTTTTGATAGTTGAATCTTATTTAGGAGAGTGGTGTTTATAGTCATCGTTTTGGACTTTACTGGATAGGGTGTATCCTCCTTTGGTTAGGTCTCTAAGTAAATTAATTCATTAGCTTGTAAATAAATATCAACTACAGAAATCAACCATACAACATGCATATCTATGACTAAATATTTATATCTTGATATAGCATTAAGATTTTTATGTACTCCTTCAATAATACGAGTAGGGAATGAGAGATATGGGGATCATAGCATGTCCTAATTAATTTTTATTGAAATAGGGTTTGTTCTTGTGGAAAAAAAGTCAGGTTTACAATTTGAAATGTTTCATGCTTCAAGCACATAACAACTAGTTAGAATGCTACAAGATGGACCCAAATTGAATTTTTTATTCAAACAATTGGGGGTAGTATTTTTACCATAAAATTGATCTAATTGGATGAATGCATAAATCTAGGTCCTAGAGAAAAATTATACTACTTATATGTAGTCATTGAATAAAGGCTAAACTAGCCAAAATAAGTTTAAAATGATGGAAAATGGTACAAGTGGTTATGTAATTTCCACTATTTCATTTCTCTTATTTTGAGTAACATGTGGACTACTATAAAGATTCAAGTCAAAGTAAAACAAGAATTTAACATAAACTCAAAATATTTCAAACATCGTGGAAGGATACAAACAATGATGTCTCTTCAATACATTCTTCTTGCAATGAGCACACCATATTGAGTTGTGTAGTAGAGAGTTTGTTAGTGTGGGTGATGCCATGTTTTAGGATGTTCTTTGTGTACCCTCATTGTCAACTAAATTCTATCAATTTTTTGAATCACACACAAATTCAGGCAAGTGGGTTGAGTTCACTCTCAATTCATTGATTATCGATGAGATGCACAGTGGTTCTATAGTTGTGGTGACATAAGAATATCATTAGTCTTATGTATATTGCTTTCTCAGTTTGGTCTTGATCCTCCTTTGATTGTTTTTTCCACTCATTCCAATGAGGTGAGTAAGTTATGGCACAAGTGGTTTGGCAATCCTAACTACCACTACTTGTAGTAGCTCAACTAGTAGAGCATGATTATAGGGTTGCCTTTAGTTCACTTTTCTAATATTTTTAATCAAGGATGCATCCTTGGTAAACATCTTGGGGAGAAGTTTAACAAAGGAAAGGCATCAAGAGATTCACAAATGCTAGAATTGGTTGTAATTAATCAATCAAATATTTAGAAGTCATAAATAAATATGTCTTCATAAGTTCTACAACCATCTCTTAGCTAAATATAAGTAGTTTTCACACTCAAGTTACACATGGGCCATTGTCCGTGTCATTAGAGTGGTTTGCAATCCCCATTACCTCCCTCAATTTTTAATTATAAAAATAATCTACATTCGATAATGGCATCCACCTACTAATAGAAATTCCCACTCAACTCATTGTAAATCCTAAGACTAGGTTTATTGTAAAACTAATAGAGCTCATTTTGAATATGATATTGTGAATGAAACTTGAGGTGGTGAGGGTAGACATCAAGGCTAGCGCAAAGTAGGTATTGGCACCTCTCTAGTGAATCTCAAAGCATTTGTGGCCCTAGTGACTCATATAAGCAAGCTTAAAGGTGGTGCCTCATGGAGGTTTTGTTCTTATAAATGGTTTCCCTATTCAAACACAAAGGAAACAACTATTAGAGAAGGATGTAGTCCCAAAATCAACAAAAAAGGGTGTAGATTGAAGGAATATGCAAACAAATGTGGTGTGGAAACCTTACAACAAGTTCAAGTACTTTCCTATTCTACAACTAATAAAGAGGTGTTGGAAAAGTTCACAAAGACTATTTGATTTGCAAGTTTTCTATTCTATGGTTTCATGTGCTTATGTCCATGGCTTTTGACTATTGTCCTGAAATACCATAGACCAGATAAAGGTGGTGCCCCATGGAGAAGGTGTCACATATTCAAGCATAAAGGAAACAAGTATTCAAGAATGATGTGATCCCTAAGTTAGCAAAATAAGGTGTGGCTTAAAGGAATGTATAAATAAATGTCATGTGTAAACCTTACTACAAGTTCAGTTACTTGCCTACTCTACAACTAGGACAAGAGAAGTTGGAAAAGTTCACAAGTTTGTAAGTTCACTAATATATAGGTTGATATGACAAACATACATGCATGTGGCTTGAATATATGGCCTTAAATAATAAAGATTAAATAAAGATTTTTCCCCTAGCATATTGGGGTTTTTAATTTGTTGTGTTAACAACTTAAAGATAGATCTTATAATTTGAAGAGCCCTAGATGTTCCCCACTACATTCAAAATTTTAACATTGTTGTGTTACCTATTAAGGATAGATCTTATATCTTGAAGAAAGGGCCTTGGCACTAAGAAAAAAATGTTATATTGGTTCAACATTGAATCTTTAGTTTTAATCCTTGACAATATCACTTTTTGTTTTATCAATCAAGGAGAAATTGTTGTATCATCCCTACAATCTTCAGTAGATGCATGTTTTCAAGGCCTTGGGGCATATTGGTAGGATTCTTGAAACTTGATCTAAAGAGGGTTTGCTTGATTCACTCTACGTATGCAAGAACTTTGGTGAAATTGGATATGTCTAAAGGGCTATTAGAAGAGGCATGGCTACAAGTAGAAGATAGGACTCAGAAACAAGTGTTATATTATGAAAATATTCCTTTACATTGCAAAAAAGTGCTTTTAAGTGGGACACATTACTACTAACTACTAAATGGTAAAGCATTATTCCAATAGACAAACAACATGCCTTTCCCACCAAGCAATCCAACAAAAAGCTCCACCCACTTCAAACAATATAGATTCCTCTTCAAAAGGACAGAAAACTCGTTAAAAAACACAATCCCAGATCTCAGGATGCTCAGGGAACTAAGGACTTGTCAACTTTTGTCATATAAATACATTGATATATATACTCCTCCCCTTGCAATGAGGAGGTTGAAGAATTAGGTTTCTATGGGGTAGTCAAGATCAAATATGGTGATTTATAGTGGTAAATAATGGCAAGGAAAAATTTGGTCTTCAAAGATAAAACAAAAGGAAGGACAAGACCACCTATAACATGACTAACAATCCACTACATACATGCATAGAGAAAAAGGAATCTCTAGTGAAGATCCCTATAACGCACGAAATAGGAAATAGGGAGCTCCATTCTTGACTCAGTATTGGATTATGTCAACAAGCCCATTTTCCCATCGCATATTGCATTAGAATGTGAAGAAGATTACACATTAATCAATTTCAAATCAGATTACTAATCTATGAAATGCTAAATTTTTGTACTAAATCAGATTACACATTAATATTTCTTAATTTATACCAGTGTTCCATAACTCGTGGCGAGTCGTGCGAGTTCAGGCGGGTCATGGGCCATGTAGTCCCTCGCGAATTTATATGATCCGCCGGCATGACCCGTCGAGTCATGGGTCATGACCCGCATGACACGTCGAGCCAACAGGTCATGCCATGAACCGTCGGGTCCGTGGCCTATGATACACGCACGGTAGCAATCATCTGCCAAGTTAAAAAAAAAATTAAAAAACACTTACTTTTTCCCTTTTTTTTTTTGCACGTCTTTTCATTGTTGCCCTAAAAGGTGTCTTATTTGCTTGTTATGAGAAGAAGAGAGGAAAAGTGAGAGGAAGAAAAACAAGAGGCCATAGGTTTGGACCAGACATATTTTGGACACTGACTCCTCTCTGATCACTCTAGCAGGAATCAATCTAGAGTATGAGTGGCTCACTGAGTCTACCAATCATGTCTTCACTGAAGACCATGAGTGGGTTGACTGGGCAGACAAAGAGGCTGAGGTTGTGGCTATGGCAGAGGAAGATGGAGCACAATCAGTTGCCCGTGCAATTGATGTTGACCAGAGTGGCACCTCACAGGCAGAGACTTGGTTTGTCAATCATCTAGGACCTACTTCAGACGCATTTGTAGGAGGCAAACAGACTACTCTGAGGCTGAAACTAAGCTAGAGCCTGAGCCAAAGTCTTGTTTTTGTTTTCACATATGTTTGGAAACATTTGATATCATGGATTTCATGGGTTTTTTATACATTGGACAATATTTATAATTCTGCATATCTATGTTTCCTATTTCCTTCAGCTACAATTTACGTTTGTACTTGTGTGATGGATGTATGTTTAAGTATGTGATCAAATGTTTATGTATGTGATCAAATTAGCTTCTATTTGATGATGTTATTGTGTCTTTAAGCTTTATTCAATAATGGGTGCATGAAACAAGATTTAAATCGTAAAAATTCTCTATTTTTTTTATTTTGCCGAGTCATAGCTGAGTTGTCGCCGAGTCATGGGTCAAGTAAACCTTGCTGAGTCATAGGCGAGTCCGAGTCATGGAACTTTGATTTATACTAAACTATATAGTAGCATTGTGAAATTATGGAGTTCGTTTTATAAAGGCCCATAAGAACCCTTGTATTTTATGTAAACAAGTTTTTGTAGAATGCATCAGTTTTCCTTAAATATTCATCCAATGTTAGTTGCCAGCATCTGTTTTTACAGATAAATCCAATGTTAGTTGCCAGCATCTGTTTTTACAGATAAATCCAATGTTTGTGGCATGCATCTTTCCGCTTAGCTGGTGATTAGTATAGATCATTGTCTTTCAAGCTATAAGCTCGATTTAAAAAAATTGATAGAATGCTCTCGCTGTGCCCTGTAAGTTGAAACTTCTCAAACTTCACTTTTTGACACTAGAATCTTAATGATAAGACGTTTGAAGATCCGTGAAACTTATTATCACACTTTGAAAATAACAGTCTGGTATTTACACAAACCCAATTTAGACAAGATTTATGGCATCTTTCACATAACATTGATGTTGATATACCTGGTGAAATTTTACGTGAAGATTGTTTTTAATGTATTATTCCAACAAGCTGTTTATCCTCCACATCCCTTCTCTGTTTAAACATGCACCTCTTCCATAGAGTACACATGCCTGTACCATTAGGTATATACCCAATTAAGTGTATACAAGCTAGATTTTAAGTCACTGTCAACTGAGACGCTAATTTGGTACATACAAATCATTTGTGGGAAGGGAAAGTTGTTTTCTCATCACACTGATCAACCAGATGCATATAACCTCCTCCATGTAGCACACAAACCTTTAACATCACACTATGCATGCTGCACAGGTCACAACTGAATGTCATATTAGATAAGAAATTATTCAAATGAATGAATGCATAAAGATAGAATGCAGTCAGTCTAGTAGTGCTAATAAGTACAGTTTAGATAGTATCAAGGCGGCAATTGCACCAACTGAAATAACAAGAATAATTAACGCAGTGTTATATAATCGTGTGTACTCTGACAAATGGTTCATAAAACTACTGAATAGAATTCTAAAGCATTATTATTGTACTCCAGACCAAGCTTCTATAGCAACGGTTTTCAATTACTTGTACTAGACATGTTGGTAAACAGCTGATACCCAGCAATTTTCTTTTTATCTTATTTTATAAAAAGATTTAAACAGGCACAATTTTCATCAATTAAGCAGTTCCAGTATTTCTATGGAAGATCTAATGTAGACTTTGGACAACTATTTCGGCAATACTAGCAACGTCAATAAATTTGTGATGGCCTATATTGCAATGTGATTTTATTTCCTACAAGGTTTGAATTAAACTGCCTTTTGGCAAGGAATTATCTAGAGATTGATGTCAATTACTACAAATAACATTAAAAAGCAAAATCTGTGAATATGAACCATGTTTTAAATGCTGTTTACAATAAATATGAACAAAAACATGCATATCAGTTCCACACAGCTAAGAAAAATGCCTTGACATTACTGTCAATTAATTGTATATGAGCAAAACAAAACATACCCTACAAGGTAAGCCATGTTCATCCATATGGTTCCCAACAAACCATCATTCCCAACAAAATGCAGGTCAGTTCAAGTAACTATGAGAAAACATTTTCATCACCCTTCAAAAAGACATTCCAATCATCAACCAAATGTTTTGGCATTAACCATTGCAATCCCACTTGCCAGGCAAAATGAAAAAATAAAAAACTGATTGATTTCTGTCAGATGTGCAGTTAACAGGATAACAAGTAAAAAACTCTCCTATACTTTCTAATCATGGGCATTGATATCTTTGGTTTAAACAAGTGAACACTACATATGTAAGGCATTCCAAAAATTGCTCCCTATATTCATCGAAAATCTTGATGATCGCACTTAATGGGTAAAACAGATTTTATACCTTGTAAACAAATGCCCCTACATTACTTTCTAGTAGGGAAAATTTTCAATTTTACCGACTGTAAAAAGCCAGAGCTGATTTATAAGAATACCTCACATCTGTCAGTACAGCCCATATGATAATGCCCAATCCTTGTACCTTTGTTTTGACATGTTTTACAGTGCTTTTGAATATGGACAACTGCTCAATGAGGTAATTAAAAAACCTGAACCTTACAGATCATTTAAACATGTTTGAACTGGGAAGATATTTATTAGAGTACTAAGTACACTCCATGTCAGAAAGGGCTTCCTCAAGTATTCTCTGCAACTCTTTGACTCGGAACTTTGTTAGTTCAATGCAATCCTGCCATACGTGAAAAATCTATTAGAGAGTTTTAATAATATTGTCATTCAACCATGCATTTTCAAAACAAAAGCAAACTATTACTGCATGTAATAGAGATGACTGGAAAGAATTGGAAGAATTCCAAACCTGTACAGTGGAAGTCGATGCAAGAGTAGAACCACCAGGTTTATAAAAGGAGACAAGACGACCAGAGGAATCAAGAACAACTATGACCATTGTCTGAAGAATAGACTCTTCTTCTGCTGTTGGGTCTGCTATTAAATGTCTCTTATACAGCATACAAGTCAAAGAAAAGGGAATGTTCTGTAGCATCAGCTTCTGCCTTTGCTCTTGAACTTTAGCATGCTTGTTTTCATCTTCTTGAACAGTGTCTCCAGATGCAGGAATCACTTTTCCATCTTCAGTCACAGAAACAGACGGAAGAGACACTGCATTGAAAAGGGAGAATAGATTAGCAAATATAGGCAAATAGATTTAAGATATTAGTCTGCAACCCAAATTATACAATTTTCAAGTTAATAGGTCACAAAAATATCTACTCCATCTGGCATCAATGAACTGCTAATCATGATTCTTTTGCTACCCAATGGCATTCACAAAGAGTACTGAACTTCTTAAAAAGCAATATTCCTTCCCTCTTGACAAAGACTGACTGAATCCTGTTTTAGTGGCAAATTAAAATATAAATCTTAAAATCACAAACATTTGACCTTGGAAAATGTGAAGGCCTTGACACATTTGAATAGACAATTGAAATAAACAACAATTAATAAAGGGCTATGACAGTAGCAACATGGAGTAAGGGCTGTCCACTATTTGTTAAAATGTTGATAATTATAGAATATTGAATAAAACAATGATTCTAGAAAAATATTGTTAGAATGTACAATTATTACAATGAAAAACAGTGTATAGAGAAGAATATTTTGTGTAGGAACCAAAAAATAACATGGTAACATGTCCCCAGGGCTTTCCTAGGCATCCCCCTCCCACACAAGTTTTTCACCAAAATATGCACCATTTATCCATCAACATTTTACCAAACAGTTGTCTTATCTAAGGGAAATGACTTATTGTTTGCAAGTTTATACTTTGCAGATTGAGAGTGGTTTTACATACATATTGGAAGATTGATGATTACAAGAAAATAGTAATAATATATCCCTTGAATAAAATAGTGCAATAAATAGAGAAGATAACAAAGTTTATTCATCTATTACTTTGCCGTTTGAAAGAGACAGAATTATATAATATAAATTTCTGACCTGCCATTACATCTCAGTAAATCACCTCCATAAGAGTGACTGCATCATCAGTTTTTGCAGATAAAATACTTCTGCATGCTACACGCTTGTTTAGAGTCTTCAATCTCTCACATCCAACCTCAGATCTCCAGAAATGGCATCCCCCAGCAATACCTTGGATTGTATACTCAATAAAAAGATTCTTATATCCAGAAGATCACACCAGCAATGAAACTACATCCAAAAAAGTCCCACATCCACAAGGCTTCTCTCACACCAGTGCGTCCAGCAGGAAACTGTAATGGTGGCGGCCAAACTATAACCTGTTCGATTCTTCCAAGCTCTAAGTCTCCAGCAAGTGATCGACTAGAAATCAAACACAACAAAAAAGGGCAACAAAATTCCTTAGCTATATTAGCTGATTGGTGCAATAATGTTCAACTGCACTCATTTCCATTTCCATGTCTTCATTCGGAGGTGGACAAAAGTCTCCCTCAGGCACGTCTCTTCCTGCTAAATCAGCACCCCCACACCCAGGCAGAATCTTCATCTATTTCAAAGAGCTATCAAGATACCAGCACTGCCAGAATTGATGGTTATGCATAATTATGGTGCTCAAAATCATATGTATCGACCATCCAAAGGAAAAATACTAATCAACCTTGTTTGGCGGCCCGAATTCTCACATCACAATATATCTCCTCCAATGCTTCGAGTAAATAAGCCACCATTCGATAATAATCTCTGTAAGTCAGGGCAGCTGGGAATTATAATAAAATCTGCATATTATAGTTTCATTTGCCCAAATATAATGAAGTATCATGCCCAATTAATATGGTGTTGGGGGCCATAATATTTAGTCAGAAAGAAATCAGCCACTAATGAAGTATAGACTAAAATATGAAATTGAAATAGTATTCTTTGACAGGAAAAACCATACAGCTTAGATTCATGCAATGGATCAATTCAACATTTTTGCAATATCATTCCAGATGTACTCAACTACAAATACTTCACAAATCCACACACCCACAAAATAAACTATGTAATATATATATGTGTGTGTGTGTGTGTGTGTGTGTGTGTGTGTGTTCAGAAACTCTTAACTACAGAAGCAATTGTGAATTAATACAACTTGACATACCGATTACCAGCATATACATGCAGACTTCTCATATATGTAAGACTTACACAGTCAAAGTCAGAAAGAAGTGATATTCAACTCCCTTGCACCCGGTAGTATGTATAACGATAAGCTTGTGTTTAGAGGCGCAAGAGCTTGTCCTTCTCCTTTAAATGCACACGATATACTCCAGAATAATCCATGCCCAATCTGCCCCTTGAATGTGATATCTCTTCAACTTAGAATTAGTTTCTAGCTTTCCACGACATGATGTGCTCCTCCTTAATCTGTTGCAGGTTCCTCTGCATCTGAAACCACCTTATCATATTATGGTGCGTCCAAACATGTACAAAACTGTCCGCAGGGATTTCGTCCTGCATAGAGCTACTTCCAGGTTTGTGTCTGGAAAAGAGATAGCATTCATTTAATGCCAAATAATTAAAATCTTTTGATGCCACTTCCATCATAGCATATGCATAAATATATATATATATATATATATATATATATATATGAAACCATAGTTGAAAAACTCGCCAAAAGTCAAAACTCACCAAAACCCGTAAAAAAAAACTCCGCAAAAACTTGGCCACTTAAAGTTTTCTTAAATTTAATTAGAAATGCATTTTTTTTGCGAAATTCAACGAGGAGATGCATCCAATGAGTCAATAAATGAGTACATAAAAGAAACAAGCTGAGTCTAATTGGGTACAAAACGACATCCTCAACCTTCCTCCTCCCAGCTCTAGTAAAAACTAGGGGAGAGGTAGAACTAGAGAGTCTAGTCCTAAGAGTCCATTGTGGTTGCACCTCCTTGCTCGGCACGACAAGCTGGCTCAACCATCCTAGATGCAGATGTTGTTGGCACTAGCCATGACTCCTAATCATCCTCAACCTCCTCAATGCCATCCAATGTGAATCCAAATCCACCCCCCTCCTCCATAGCCTGCCTCTCCAAATCACAGATGTCATCCTCGATAAACAATGGAGGCTACTCCTGCACTATCCAATCATTGTAAGGACATATATCATCCAAATCAACTAGACCACTTGATTTTTCGTCTACCTTCCTTATGCACAACCGAAGATTATATTGCACAAAGACAAGGTCATTGACGCATTTCTGAACTAACTTATTCGTCTTCTTCGTGTGGATGGCCTCGAACAAGCTCCACTTGCACTTACAGCTGTATGAACTACAAATCTTCACTCCTTGACGCAAAATTGCTGCAAATGATCTCATCGAAGGTCGGGGGGGTGCTTTTTCACTGGAGGAGCAAAAGAAATCAGTCAAAATGAAATTAGAATGAGCTTTTTCACATTCCGGGCACTATATTCTTCTTCTGTCGAGTTCTTGGCAAAAACTTGGCGAGCAAAGTTTGTAAGTTTTTGGTGGAAATACTTGCCATGCAAAAAAACTCACAAGTTTTTTTGGTGAGTTTTGCAGCTATATATGAAACCATCCAACTGCCACAAGGTCTGCCAAAACATAACCGCCCAAAGAGATAAGGTCGGCCCAAATGGAAATAATGAAATTATTTAATAATGTTATTTATTAATATTTTAACTAATGTTCTATTTCTATATTTAATAAAAATGTAGATAAAAGACTTGGTTACCTAGCGTTTAACTAGAGTCATTATAGTCCGCATGTCCAAGATGTTGCTTGTCCTCATGCAACTTAAGACTACAATCCACACCTTCACACATTATCTTTTCTAATCCTCATCGGAAATTACCTCTATATAGTGTATTTGTTCCTTTCCAAACACATATGACCTGGTTGTAATAATTCTCTACATGTGAAGCATAACTTTTTCCTTCGTAGCTCATTTTAGACATCTCCACTCAATTTGGCTTAGACGGCAATGTGCTCTTTTGAAAAGATTTCTTTGATAGCATAGGAGATGCTTGTTTGCAACTCAATCTATCTTAAATCATTGAATCTTCAAAACTCAAACCCCTTTTAGTGGCTTCTTGCAATGAGCTTGGATCAAATGCCCTTACCAAACCTTCAAGGGATTCAACTAAGACTTCCACAAAGATGATTGTAAGCCTTTTCTCTAATACATCGGAAATCATTATTGCAAGCCTCTACAATTCTACTACATAATCTTCCAACCTACCCTCTTGCTTCATCTATGCTAATTCTCCAAAATGAGTCTCTAGATCATTTCTATCAACCTTTGGCTGAAGTCCTCCAAAGTGGTGACAAAATCATGCCCATGTGTTACAATGTCATGGTAACACCATTTGTGAGCCACTCCTTAAAATATTGTGTTCAATGAAAAATATGTATCTAATTTCTACAACCAAGACCTCAGTGAGCAATTACAAGCACCATCAAAAGTTGGAGTACTGAATTTTCCCAAATAAATATTTTTTCCCAAACGGTGCCGAATGTCTTTCCTCCCTTCATACCTTCTCCTCCCATGCCTAGTTTCTTTCTTCATTTCGTAGAAGTCCCTGAAGGTCAAATCACACAATATGGCAAGACTCAAGGCATACTATGCATCATGAAATCTTGTCATGTCTTCCTCTGAATTAGGTTGTTCTTCCCCAATACCTACTGCTGCTTCTTTGCCCAGAAATTCAGCCCTGAAGATTATTGCATTACTTGAAGCTCTCCCACCACCAGCTGAAGCTTTTTCTCCACCAGAACTACTGCCTTCAGCACCATTTTGAACCGGCCTAGCACTTAATCACTGGCTCATTCCTCTTAAAAGAGGAATCATTTCCATCACAAAATCCCTCATGGTGGTATGGATCTCTCTGATCTCCCTATTAATTCTTGGGGATTTGATACCACTGAAATATACTGCCTTATGATTTTGCAAATCCTGACAAAAATATGAAATTGAAATAGTATTGTTTTAAAGGAAAAGCCATACAATCAGATTCGTGCAACAGAAGAATTCAACATTTTCACAATATCATTGCAGATGTACACAACTACAAATACTTCACCAATCCGTACACTCCCAAAATAAACTATGTAATATTCAGGAAATATATATCTTTGCAATGTTCAGAAACTCTTAACTACAAAAGCAATCCTGAATTGACACAACTTGACATACCAATTACCAGCATACATGCTGACTTTTCAAATATGTAAGACCGACTCAGTCAAAGTCAGAAAGAAGCGATATTCAACTCCCTTGCATCTGGCAGTAGGTACAACAATATGCTTGTATTTAGAGGTTCAATGTTCACCCTGAAAATAAACTATGTAATATTCAGGAAATATATATCTAATAGAATATGTTAAATTTAGTGTTAATGCTCATTCAATGTACATTCTATTATAGGCAGATCAGTTTCTATCTCTTTTGCAGTTTCTTATTAGAAACTTGCTATTCTTGTAAATACCCCTGTATTATTTATGAGCGTCTTGCTCATTCTGAATCCACTTCTTTGAAATCAACTATTTGGCTCTCACTGTTTTATGGTATCAGAGCCGGATGCATTTTTTGTCTTAAAATTTATAATTTCTTAACTGAGAAATTATCTGCTAAAAATTTTGGACATTATTCTGAAAGGGTTTTTTTTTTGCAGAAACTCGTTTTTTAAAAAAACCCGTGTAGGGTTTCGCGTCAATCTTGACGCCATTTTCTGCAAATAGTGTTTGACGTCGTTCGTGGCTCGTTCTGGGAGTTTATAGGCTCGTACGTGGCTCGTTCTGAGAGTTCGTGGCTCGTTCTGGGAGTTCGTGGCTGGTTGCGAAAGCTTTCTCCTCTGCGCGACCTTCAAATACACGACGTCTGCGTTTGCAATCCGAGCGTTTCTCTCCGCAAATCGTATGGTCATTGTTCTTGCTGTTAGGCGACGCTTTCTCCTCTGCAAACGACGATCAGAAACGACGGTATCAGATAAAAACGCCTTCTTCCATGGTTGTTTTTTTCTGCAATCTGTATTTTTGAAAAAAAAATTTGTTAGCCGACTAGGGTTTTTCTCGAAACCCTCGGTTTCTGTGTCGGATTCCATATTTTATTGCAGATTACTTCTGGGTTTTCTGAGAGCTCAACTGGGTACTTGTCGGATTTTTCTGGGTACCTCGATTTTCGTGCCTCGATTTTCGAGCCCGCGAATCCAAATTCTGACAGGAGAATCCTTCTGGGTTTTTTGCA
>MU226915.1:1310027-1329952 GCA_018584345.1 Thuja plicata | reverse complement strand
ATGAATTTGAGGCCTATCGTTATATTATCCATCTCCATAACTCACAAATGCCTAGATAAAAAATGATTCGAATTGTACTTAAAACATCCAAAGAGTTCTGAAGAATTCAAGCTGCTAATCTGAGTTGGATAACGCATAAAAGACACTAAGTACAGAACATGGAGACGATTATGTGATGCAGATACTGTTAAATGTGCTGAAAACTACTACTCTTATATTCAAACTGTTTCAGTTTGTGGGTACTAGGTTCATACAGTTCCTGCACTCCACATGTTAGCACTTGTGTGAGAAGAAGGTGCAGAAAATGTCATTTGACATGTGCAGAGAAGATGTATAGTCCGATTGTGGTTACAGAAAGCGGATGGCGGTCTCATTGATATGATTGAAAATGCCCGAGCATACAACAACAATCTGATCAAACATGTTGTGCAGTAAACGTCACATCTAACTGTTTCAACCAATAGCCTAAGGCGTAAAAATTAACGATGGGGATGATTTGAATGGTAGTCATTCCCCTCTCGAAGACTACCAACCGTTGATTGTACAAAACTGGCTGGGGCTTTCCCAGAGGGAAACGCCTGCGGCGTTATTAAAGATGCCATTATATTATTTTTTATTTATTCTCTTTTTATATTTCTATTTTATTATTATTATTAAATCTTACTTTAGAGGGGGGATATTACATTGTCGATATATAAGGATAGTAGAGGAAAGTGGTGGTTTTTAAGATGGAAAAGAAAGGAGTTAATACTGAAAACGGTGTTGGCGGCTAGGGTGACTTCAAATAGGTTGGTGATAGTGTGTTTGGATCTGGAGTGGTGGTGTTTTGTTGCTTATTGTTTTTTGGTTGGCAGAGCAGGTTGCACTTTTTGGCTGTAATGTGACCATTTTGACTGCTGATACATATAAGTGTCTTATTTTTTAGAACAGGGCCCTATACAGTCACTATTTAATCAAAAAAGCTTACTTACCAGATAAGTCCTAGGGCCCTCCGTATCGGCTGCGGATGCACACACCAGTGCGCTTGGATGCGTATTGGTGGTCATTGGGAATTTTCCTGTACAAGATGGTGTATTTTTGAACTATCAATTGGCATTTAATATTTATCTTTGGCATTTGCCATTGATCGATGATGGAGTATCATACTATCAAATGATTTAGTTTTACAATTCTGTATTTTTCTTTTATTTTTTTGTATATAATATATATATACACACGTGCAAACCCAAACGCATCCAAACCCCCCCCCCAAAAAAAAAATATATATATATATATATATCAGGCATCCATGTACCAGATTCGCGCACCCGCATCCGAACCGGTAAATAAGCAAAAAAGCAATAGGAAATAATAATGGCAAAAATGAAGTCCTTAGCATGCAATTATGCCTGGTTCATGAAATGTAAACTACGGCAAATAAAACTTTTAGATTGCATGGTATTGGAGTTTGCTCCTACTTTTGTATTTTTTATTTAACATTAAATTTTACAATGAAATAGCAAATGCAAGAAAAATTCTTTGGCTACTTTTGTAAAGTTAACACGGCTATGTATTATTTTTGCACCATAATTTATGTAAACTATGAATAGAATATATAAAGTTAAAATATACATCCAAAAAAATTGCTTCAAGATTATTTCTTCCTTCCCTGAGAATGTAAATATGGTCATGCAAGACCGAAAAAAATGAAAGATATAAATAAATAGAAAAGCTCATAGTTAACCATACTGATTCAATTTTGATTTTTCATAACTTGTAAAACTGTAATAAAATAGCATTTTAGTATTTTAGTGCTTTTGTTGCAGAAAGGGATAACAGATAGGATATAACATACAGTTTGAAAAGGCACCAATAGCTGAAAGCAAAGCGCAATCAAAAAGTGAGCCATCTGCATCTAGGCAATATATATCCTGCGTTACAGGAATTTATCATGATCTTGTTGCCCAATTACCATGTAACCATATGTTCAGCAATTTATAAATGGGTGTCATTTGTACAATTCAATCAAAACCATTAAGCACAAGCACAAGTTATAGGCATCACTTTTACAGTTCCTTAGTCCTAAATGTTTTGCCTGGAATAGAGAGACTCAAACTTGCAGAATGGACTATTGTATCTATCCAAAAGGACTTGTATTTTATTTATGTAAAGCTGATGAACAAACAGAAAAAATATTTACCAAATATGCCATCCAAGCTGCTTTTCCATGTGATATCAGTAGCTCCTTCACGTTAACAACACCAGAACTGCATTTATTCCAAAGGCCCATCTGTCAAAATAGCTCAGAGGACCAGAAAGTCTGAAAGGAATGAGACTCTCTCTCTCTCTCTCTCTCTCTCTATATATATATATATATATATATATACATAGGTAGATGCCATTCCAAAAGGGAAAACAAGAAAAAAGGAATGCATACTTCATTTGCAACTGTGTATCTGTAGAAAGTCCAGAATGTTACAAAATCACAATATTTATAGTATACCAAAAATGAGAAGCTAATTGTGCCTGATCTGGCATTTTTCACCCATTCACGGCCAAATAAAACAAACAAAGAAGCTGGATCATAGTCATAAAAAAATCAGAGTACAAGTTATATTATATATAAACAGGAATAATGTTTTATTAGAAAAAATTAAAATTCACTATCTTATTAAAATTACAAAGAAAGAAACAGTTGATAGAGGCTTGCTAACTTCTAGTTAGCAAGAATTTGTTATCTGAAGTTTTAATAGCAAAGTATTAATGAAATCACTGTTTCTGTTACAGACCCAAGAAAGTAATTTGATGCATGTTCAAACTACCATAAGAAAACATGAGACCTGAGATGTAAAATTGGATTTAATTGTTAGGATTTTGGATCTGACATGCATTGTCGTTCTACAGACATCGCTATACCTACATGTTGAAAACTCGAGTTACTCAGAGATTTGTTCAGTCTCAGATTATTTTTGTCAAGCCAGGTAACATTTCTTGCTTCATTTATTAGTTTCTTCCCTTAAGATTAGTGTCTGTACTCCACAAAAGCCAGACTCAATCAACAAAGAGATGGTGAGTGAAAAAACTGGAGTTGATGCTATGTGAAAAGTGGTGACACTATCACAAGTTCATAATCTCAATTTAAAAATGGTATTAATGGAAACAGACCCCAATCAGGCTAATCAGGAAGGATTCAGAGCACAAATCAAGAAGACAAGATGTTCATCTAGTAGTGTTTAATTATGCTGAATGTGATGCTGAATTAGGAAGTCTTACATCTGGACTTGGTAAAAAATAAACCTAAAATAACAGCCTAAAAAAACTGTCATCTAAGAGAGGTCATATTATCTACCACTGAAGTATTCCACAGCTCAGAAAGAAAGCTTGAATGCTGTTTGTTTCCAATGATTCCTTGGGATTTGAACAGAGCCCTTGGGTGCAGTCAGATGACATGCATTGAGATCCCATCTCCATCACCTGTTGCTCCATATGAATCTAGTGTTGCTTCATCCACAGCTTCTAATGATTCATTGCAACAGGTTCATATCAATCTTCCTGATCAACTTCATTGGGAGATCTAATTATCAACTTCATTTATTTACGAAATCCTATCAATCAAATCTTGCCAACACCATTGAAAACATTCATCTCCTCTTTGATGACTCCTATGGAGTTGCATCATCTTCTTTGAATGACATGAGCGCACATTCAGACCATCTTGTTCTTTTTCTGCCTACATCTACTTCTATAGTGACAAATTCTACAGATATTCGTGAGTCCACATATCCAACTCAATCATCATTCTTGTCGATACCATTAATAGGGGTCTTAGATTCTCGTCAATCCAGTTGTCTTGACTCTTACCTATGGTGAGCAGTAGCGCCATACATCTATTATACCTATCTTTGAGTGACATGAGGGCACATTCAGACCCTCTTGTTCTGCATCTACTTCTATAGTTATAGATTCTAAAAAAATTGATAAATCCGAGTATCCAGCACAATTATCATTCTTGTTGACACCCTTTACAGGGGTACCAGATTCTCATCAATCCAGTTGTCTTACCTATGGTGAGCACCATACATCCATTATGTTAGGAATTAATGTTAGTGCACATTAATGTTAGTGCACACATATATTAGCATAAAGGTGTGTGAGGTAAAGTGAGTTGTGGTAACAACTCATACAATTGTTATGGTTGTTAGGGATATTGCATATGCCATTTGTTAGGTTTGTCAGTATGTTAAGACAAGGTTGAAAAACTCGGCTTGGCAATAACTCGGCCGACCCAAAAAATTTGAAAAACTCAAAATCGCCAAAAACTCGGCAAAAAAAATCGGCACTTTTATCAAACATTTGAAAATATATAATTTCTTAAAATATTCTTTAAAACTCACATATGCACCAAATTTAAGTTCAAATTTCAGTATCTATTAATTATTAGTATTTACTATTTTATTTCATCATAAATGAAATTATGAATCTATATTCTATATTTTATTTACCATGTACATATAATTATTAAATAGTATTAATATTAATTTATTTATTAAATACATTTACATAAAATTTATTTCATGAATGCTAAAGATGATTAGTTTATTCTGTATTAAATAAAATTTAGTATTTTATCCTATGAATCTATAAAATACTAAATTAGTAAATACAGATAATTATTTTATAAATCTAAATGTATCTGTAATATGTAATATATAATATATATTATGTAATAGTGTATAATATATTTACTAAATTTATTGATAAACATTGCCGTATATTTACTAAATTTATTGATAAACATTGCCATTTTTTAAATTATATATCTGAGACTAAAAATTAAAAATAAAACAGTGATTATATATTTGAAACTATAATCTATTTCAACTGAATAAAAAAAAGTTTAAAACAATGTCGTGATCATATAAGCTCAGACAGAAAATAAAAAATAAAACAATGCTGTGCGGGCGCCTCTCTCTTGTGATTATGCAGTCGCAGCAAAATCGAACTTGCTATTATCGTGAATGACTTCCGCCACTGGTCTCAGACTTCTTCCTAAATCGAAACCCTAATTGCGTCCGCACAAACGAAAAAGTCATGACTTTTTCAACAATTTTTTGGTGGAATATAGCGCACGGCATGACGGTTTTCTTACAAATTGCAGTGATTTTTTAATAAAAATCGTTGCCGGTTTATTACATGATTATATCGGCTGCTCTTTTTCTGTGCAATATATCGCCGTTATTTTCAACTGTGTTAAGATATTGGTTGTGTGGATATTTAGTTGTATTAGAAGTTGTAAAAAACAGCTCATCTATTATGTGGAGTTGTTATAGGAACACTCCTATAATACATGAGATGAAACTCCTATAAAGATGTAATATGATTGAATGAATAAGAGACGGAGAGAAATATAAAATTATTTGTGTGCTAAATATGTTCCTAACTTCTCTCACATTACACCTAAATCTTGAATGGTACTAATTTATCTTATTGTCATTTGTCATAATTTGCAATTGACTTGCAGATCCTTGAGCAACGTTCAAAGGATTCATCTATCTTTAGATCTTGTTCTACATTCAAACACACAAGGTTTTGATTTGTCACTTTTTTTCAATTAGGCCTAGGACTCCTAATCCAATTGTGGCACCTCAACACCATCATGGTCCTTGGCTATGATGCTCTCCACTGAGTACCCGGTACTTGGTACATGTACCAATACCCGGTACACGTCCCAGGGGTATGGGTACGAGTACCCATGCAACATACATTTTTATCCTTCTCACTTTATTTTTTATATAGAACTCCTGTCTTTATTCTCACTTTGACAAGTCTTGTCCTACAGGTTTTCTCCTTTTCAAGAGTTTCCTCATTGTCGATGGGTACTTAACATGGCCTAGTTGTCAGACCCATTTCTAATTTTCATTTCTACTAAGTCATACTTGAGGGAGGTTGATGATGCAATATTTGATTCGTATTGGATATGTTCTACCCAAAGTGTGATATTGCACCTATTTAATGAGTTTTCTTAGGATAATAGGAGTATTTAATTACTCATTTAAGTAGCTAATAATAACATGTGTCCACCTTGATTTGAAGTACATAAGTGCCAACACTACCTTGACAACTCTTGAATAATGTTTGTTAAGTGCCGCCCCTATTCAATCAAGACCACCTCTATCTTATTTAGACTAAGTTTAAACTCACCTCATAACTAAAAGTGATTAACAGTTAACTCATACCTCTTGAACATGTCATCTCCTTGATTCATGTATCCAAGAGGCCTATATATTTGTATGTTACTCGTTGTAACATGTCTCATAATATCAATGATTAGCTTATAGGCAATTGGGCTTGGGTAGATTTTTTGTTCATAACAAATTCAAAACATTAGGTGAGAGCAATTACTAATCAACAATCTACTACTAGGTACATTTTCTCTTTTGGTTCAAGAATGATTTCTTGGTGAAGTAAGCTTCAATAAATTTTAGCTCTATCTTCCATTGAAGTTGAGTACAAAGCAGCTACAAATGCTAGTTGTGAAGCAGTTTAACTAGGTAGAATTTTGGCAGATTTAAGCTTCCTAAACATTCTCCAATCCCACTCTTCTCTGATTATCAAGGGTATTGAAGTTGGTGAAGAATATAGTATACATTAATCACACCAAACACATCAGGATTCATCATCACTAATTTCAGTAGCTAGCAGATTGTGAAGATATTTGTCTTCATTTATACGCTTCTCAAGAGAATCTCAACAATAACCTGCTAATTTTGGGTCTATATTCTTGATCTTGTTCATTTTCTCAAATTTCACGACAAGCTTTGTGTTATTTCTAGTTTAATTGTTAAGGGGGAATATAATATATTAGAATAATATTAAATAATATAACAGCCTAACTCCTATTACAATTGTTCGTACTAATCTTTTGTAACTACCTTCATTAAGGCTTTGGTAACTACCATAATTATACATTTTGTAATTGTCATTTATTCTTAGGCATTCTTCAATAATATAAGGTTGAAATCTCTACCTAAGAAATCACAATCTTTTCTTTCATATCATTCTTTTGTTCATACTAACACACATCTTTGGGCAATAAATAAACAACATCAACCCAAAAATAATTTTTTTCTATTTATTTTATTTGTTTGGCTTCTTAGATGCAAAGGGCATTATCTAGTTGCAAGTCAAATACAAATTCAAATTCAATTTGAATGCGTTTGGATGCATGTCTGTATATATATATAATTATATATATACTATATATATAAAGCATGTCATTGTACTCTTAGTACTGCTGAATAAGAATAAAGATTTTACTATTGTGTTGGCCATATCAATTAATACTTCAGCATTGCATTCATTGATCAATATTCGGTTTGCTCCTGATTGACAAATTTGACTATTATTGATCTGAGAGACCAATTGTTATTGTTGTAGCTATTTGTATTATCAGTTTGTAAACATTAATAAAAACATTAAAATCCGCGCATTCCAAAAATCTTTCTTTGGGTAAACTATTTATGGGAGTTGCCAAGCAATTGTGTCTAAGAGACTTCCCGAAATCCCAAGCGTACAGCTTCACCACTAGGTTACATTTTCATTGTATTGTGTTCAATATATAATGATTGATGTTCTTCATAACATTCAGCATATTAGCTGCTAGAGCACTAGTTTTTAGGGTCGTTTTAGGGTATAGGAGCAAAAAATAGAATTAAAACATCTTATTTGCACATGTTAAAATAAACTTTTAGTGCCAAAAAGTGAAAAAAAACAGTTGTTTTCTGGGCATAGGCCCGCGGAGGCTTCCAGGTGCACTCGGGTGCCCTGTGGGTGCCTGTCGAAAGCACATCCCAGGCACTCGGATGCGTGTGGATGCCTCCAGGTGCCGGGGATGTGCTTCCGGCAGGCACCCACAAGGAACCCACCTCCGGATCCGCATCTGCAGGCACCAGCATCCGGATCTAGGGCATATGGACAAGCACCGGTATCTTAGCATTTGGGGCATCAAGAGGTGCCTATGTTTGATTTCAAAGGAGTTTTCATTTGATTTTAAGTTTGATTTAAGAGGTAAGCTTGATTTTTTAGCTTTTTTATGTTTTTTAACCAAAAATTGCATTGTTTTTTTTAATTTCAATTATTTTTCCTATTATATTTGACTAGATCAAAGTAAGAACAAACCCTACATTTTTCTTTGGAACAAAAGATACATTGCTTTATATTAATTAGATTAATAATTAATGTTCATTTTTTGTAAGTACGTGTTATTGCAGCACCCTTGAGCAGTTCAAATCATTCTTTTCACAATGTCTACATCTAGAACCCCAATTAGAAAGGACCCTTGTTGGAAACATGCTAATATTGAACCTAGGCAAAAAAGAGAAGTGAAATGTACATATTGCAAAATAACTCATCATGGAGGCACTAATAGATAGAAGTATCATCTTGCACGCATACAGGCCCATGATGTTTTGGGATGTGATCATGCACCTGCTAAGGTTATTCGTAAGGTGTAGGTGCAATTAAAAACTTTTAAAGATGCAAAAAGAATTGACAAAGAGGCAAAGGGAGGAGTTGCCATGCATTGGTGGTATTAAAGAGATTTCTTCCATGCCTCCATTTCGTCCTAGCGCTAGTGCTTGTGATAGCACTAGTGCAGGTGTTGGTGTTGGTGTTGGTGTTGGTGTTGGTGTTCGTGTTCGTGTTCGTGTTGGTGTTGGTGTTGGTGTTGGTGCTAGTGGTAGTAGGAGTGCTAGCCTTAGTCCTAAAATTCGTAAATCTAGGATGGATTCATTTTTTTTGCCATGCATTATTCTTGGTCCCGAACCGTCACTTGAGAGTATAGGTTGGAACAAGGAGGCACAAAATGCAACTAGACATGCAATTGGAAACTTTTGGTACTATTGCACCATGCCATTCAATGCACCCGTGAGCCCAAACCCCATCCGATATCAATACCAAGGACCATGTCCCTAGCTTGCCAAAGGGTAGGAAAAGTTCCTGTCCTTTCAAACCTTAGACCACCTCACGAGCCCAAAGCTCGCCTGGTTCACAAGTACTAAATAGAATTCAAAAGTGATGACTTGGTGTATTTGCTAGATTGTTGCTGAATAATATTTCTTGATGGATTTAGAATCAATCCCTTGAATAATATTTGAATGTTCTTAGGAATAATTCTTGAACAAATTTTTGAAATTGTATTGCTAAGTGTACTTCTAAAATTCTGCCCAGAATTGATGAATTGAATTATTTTAATTGCTTATAGAGTGATGCTTGATTGATTGTTAATTGATTCATGTTTGCTGCTCTGATTTATCTTGTGAGTTAATGTTTTTCCTAATGATTTTATCTCCTTTGATATCTTACAATGAGGAGGCACACCCCTTCACTTTGCAAAGGATGTGTCCCTTAAAAATTAATCACTGCCTTGCAGAAATATATTTTCTTTAACCCTGGTCAACCCTTATTTTGAATCACTATTATATTTGTAGTGTCTCTCGTGGTTGCATTATGTTCTTATTTATTTTGATCCGAGCTAGACTCTAGTTTTGAGACTTTGTGACTATTCGTATGTTATTATTTTGTAATAGCATTCAGGAGATGCACCCAGTACGGTTATACTTGTGATTTCAGTGATGGTCATGTATGCATGATGACTCTACTTGATGTGACATGATGTCATTTGATGATGTTTAGTTTATATTATATCTGAGGATATACGATTATATTGATCTCATGTGTTTTCATGTGCTTCGTTGATGATTGTGCCAGTGGCTATTGATGTGGTATGGTTGATTCACTGATGTATGCGCCAATGGTCATTTAGATATTGTAGATCACCATGTTTGGTTATTATCTAGTTCAGGGATTTATTTATATATGCTCATTATTGCCCTAATTGTTATTTAAATGCTTTTGATTAAGGTAAAAACAGGTTTTGAAGGGGCCCCAAAACCCTGTACACAGAAGGAACTTAAGATAGAGGAATAAACGTTCCCGTAACACAAGCCAACCTGAACAAAAGGCCTAAGAGAAACACACTAACCGATAACTCGGAAAAAACACTCTTAAGCCGCAACAAAGAATGATTCATTAGAGATCAACAGCGGAATGAGAGAGAACTATCATTTCGTCCCTTTCTTATGGGAGCGAAGGGTCGTGTCAAAAGAAGAAGAGGACCTCCTAAAAATTTTGCCTTTAACAGTGACCCAGCCATCTTCAACTCTAGCAGCCTCATCGTGCCAGCACAAAGAATCCAAAGCTGAAGATCTAGCACCCAGCAAAGGAATAGAATCTTCCAGCGACACTTCCATCTCAGGGCCATCTTTAGCCCCAACCAAAGATCTATCAGTTAATGGATCGTCGAACGAGAGCTAGCAGAAGCCAAAACACCAGCAAGACCAGCCGAACCAACGCCCATAAACCCACCAGCAAAAGCATCCAGTGGAAAGAGAGCAGGTTCAGCTCCAACAGACACAGAGCCACCAGCAAACCCACCAACAGCAGCTTCCAGGGAAGAGAGATCAGATTCAGCTCCAGCAGACACAGAACCAAATGTTTAGATTAAATGAAATCGCTATTTATGATGTTTATTGAGGATTAAATATGAAAGAAATGGTTTCGTAACATTTGAATACATAATAATGATTACACCGCTAAAACGTCCTTTCATTAGCATCATTTATGGATTAGTATATATGTGCTTCGGCTATTTATTATGCGAGCATCTACACTTGATGTACTTATGTTGTAGTGATAATAGGTACCAAGCATCGAATCCACCTGGCTTCATAAGTCTGAGCGTGTCTTATCCCCAATAGTGGCACAGGAGATAGTTAAATTGGTCATTCTTGACACTTAGCCAATATCATTCCTATATGGACAATGTATCCATAATTGCATTATTATACCTCCAATTACTGTATAGGTAAAATCCAGATTGACCTTGCATATTTGTGATAGATCAATCATTGTCTGTGCATAGTTTGGTATCCGCAATTGTCATGGTTAAGTGATTTAATTTATATGTTGATTTTAATGTTAAATGGTTATTTTATATTTATCGACAAATTTGTCATAGTTGCATTTCATTTAATTGGAATTGATTAAGTTAATCACACGGAGTTTTCGGGCATTTGGTTTATTTAAGTGTTTTATTTTAGCCTTTTTGGCTTTGGGGAAAAAGTGCCCTTTAATTGGGAAAAAAATAATTCATTTTCATCATCTTTGTTCTTTTGGAATTGGATTTTGCTCCAAAACCTATTGGAGAAAATCGATCCTTTGCTTGTTGGGTTTGACTCGCTTGCCGGATTTTTGTGGATAACGACTTGTTGGGTTTGTGTCATGATTGCTCCACTTTGTTGGCATTCTTGTTCGATTCCATGGTGTTTCGAATCTTCTCTTCCATTTTTTGGTTTTCACCATTGTGTGAGGTAGGATTCCTCATAACTCCTTAGCTGCTCAATTATTTTGCTTTGCGTTGGTTGCATTTGCGTAGTGGGATGAATTCTATGCTTTTCCCCACATGTTTGGTTCAATTCCATGTTCGTTTGGGCTTTTATGTATTTTATATGTTTTTGGTATTTTGGAATGTGAATCCATATAATGTTATGCTGTCATTTTTCCATGTCTGCCCAAAAGGGGAATTTTATTGTAGATTTGTGATGTTGTGCATCGGGAGACCAATAGGTTTTCCCTATTTTGTTTGATTACAAGTTTGGAATTTTGGTGTTTTTTTTAGGATCATCAATGGAGGCAAACTTCGAGATGGAGTTTTAGTCTGTAAAGGAATTATGTGATTATTGTGTTGGGAGAATGTGATTGAGTCCTATGTTTGTGGAATTTTTTTATTCCTTGTGTGTTTGATTTGGATCCGCCCTAGAATTTGTTCTCTTGTCAATGAGGCCAATTGAGTGTGCCCTTGTGCACAAGTATTTGCCTATTTTTCTTTTGGCTTATTCGATGCTTGATTTGAGATCGCATCTTGATTTATTGATGTTGGTGTTTGAGACTGCATCATGAGCATAATTGAGTTACGCCTTGACGGGATCTTTGAGAGACTCGTGCTCTTAGCTTGAGACTAATCGAGCTTACCATGCTTCATTTTGGTTTTATGACTTTTGAGCCTTTTCTTGCTTCATGCTTCTTGTTGCACTCTCTTGCATTACACCTCGTTGTAACAGGGATGATCTCATTTGGTCTTTGAGTAGAGAGTGGAGTGGCTCTCTAAGGCAGGCTAGGACACAAATGGGTTTGGAGAATTCTTAATAAGAACTGATAACTTAAATAAATGAATGGGGAAAAGCATATTAACAAGAATTAATAAGACTAACTGGTCGTCTGAGGACATTGATCAAAGGTATGTCTTTGACTGGCCATCTGACGACGTTGATCAAAGGCACAGTATCTGTCTGTTTGCGGATGTTGATCAAAGATATGACCTAGCCTGGTCGTCTACAGACGTTGATCAAAAGCTTAGTAGAGCCTCCTTGTTTGAGAAGGACTACTCGAATCCGTATGGACCAACTCATGCCATACGATGACACTCCCACTCTTGAGTCTCTGCATCAAACCACTATTTAGGTATGAGTAGTGACCTTGTGTGTTTGTGACTTGATGTCCTTTAGTCTGTGAGATTGCATTGGGCTTGCTATGCCACTATCTGATTGCATGCATTGTATGACGTGAGTGTTAGCCTTATTTCCTTGAGTGCATTGTACTTGTTTGGTCCATGTGACTATCTCCACACGCACAATGGGGTGGGTTTGAGGGTCCACATGGTCGGGTGGCGTGGCATCTCATTGTTGGGAACCAGTGTACAAGTGGTGGACCAGATGTGTGTTTTGAGCATGGTGTGTTCATTTCTATCCCTTTGCTCTTTCTTTTAGTGCTTGTGCTATTTTGGATATCATGTTATTGTTGATGGTGCTTTCATGCTTAGATTGATTATATTGAGTGATTTTAGCCTCAAATAGGTGTATTTGGTACTCCCCGATGTGGAGTTAGTTGCACTTTTGTAATATGTTGGAGTCAACATAGGATTTTGGTTAATTTTTTTATGTTTTCGGAGGAGCTTCCAAATCGATGCTTATGCCTGCATTTTGGTGTCTGCGATGATCAACGCCTCCACCTGTAGAATGGCATCTCCATGTCACTAGTCTGAGACTTTTTTGTCATAGAAAATCTCCCAACTTTGGATCAACGTATCCATTCAATGAACCAGCATCTGCGATCTTCGGCGTTTCCGCTTGCAAATTGGCATCTCCACCTCTCTGGACTAAGACACTGCAATCAATAGGCAATTTTTTGTGGATCGGTGTATGTGTTGGCCGATAGACGCATGTGTAGTTCGGCGTCTCTTCCTGCTAAACCATCTGCGCTTTATTTGATTGTCTAGCTTAGTTTTGCAAGCCAAGCAGTTGATGCTTGATTCCTTGTTGATTCTTAGATGGTTTAATAGCCTAGTAAATAAACATTGCATGCTTAATCACTGTAGGAACACATTATAATCGGTGCTTAAGATGAATCTTTGTTTAGATGGGTTTGGAGGATTGACCTAGTCTCCTCTATTGGAAGTCGCGAGTTATTGTCCAACTTAGGCTCTTGTGGCTCGTTCGACAATGTCCGAGTCCTTGTAAGGCATCTCGGGAAACATGTGTACTCCGTTCTGAGTGAGTGTTTGGCATTGTCTTGGAACCCTTGGAGGTGTGTGAAGATTTCTGCTTGTGCACGATCATGACAAGATCGTTGTTATTGTATTATTGCTTATGCATTGTATCTATGTTATGCACTTGTTATATATATATATATATATATCAGTGCATGTTATATTCTATGTTCTAAGGGTTCCTTGGCAAGGCATTACAATATACGGTTTAGCCTTGGTCAGTCCTTATATTAAATTGCTTTTTTAACCTTGATCAGGCTCTTTTTATTGCCCAGGTTTATTGTTAATAAATAATATGTTCTGTATTTATTAAGGGCTGCTAACACTAGTTTAGAGGGGCCATGACATTGGGGATGGTGGCCATTTCACCTCTTCTTTACGTTGTTTCTGAAATTCACTCCACCGATCCCAAGATATGGGGGGTTACATTATTTTTGTTATAGTTGAGAGCACATGCTGTTACAAACAATGAATTTTAACAATAAAGAATACAAATCCCTAGGAGGAAATTGATTTGAAACCAAAAACAATTCATTTTAGATGTGGTAAATCTACCAAGAGAATGCATTTATTTGGAACCAGAAACAATCCAATTTATGAAAGGTTAATCTTTATCTACTAGCAGCGTGTATGATGAAAGAAGGATAAAAGATGCAAGCCATGTGCAACCAAATGCTGGATCCTAAATAAATACCAAATAAATCACTTTTAAAAGTAGAGTATGTAACAGGAAAATATATAGATCAGTTGCCTCTTGATCAGAAATACTTACTCAAAATTCCTTCTTGCTATTAAAAACCTTTCTTCTTGGTTGTGATTTAGATTATAACAATTATGTAGACTGAAAAATTAGGACAACAAAGTTCTCTCATATAGTATAAGGTAAGTCCTGAGAAACTAGAATATCAGCAAACATACAAACCTTGCAAAGACATTTGACAACTGCTCAGAAACAGAAGCTGCTAGGTCCACTGATCTGCCTGGTCGAACATGGGGAGAACAAATAGGTGGCATTTGAAAGTCCGTCACTGCACACAATAGAACTTGGGCAATAATAAGAGTTTTATCTCAGATGCTAGGAACGAATTCAGATAAGAATTTGTATGGCAGCTTCCAAATTAGACTGAAACTGACCAATGCAACCTTCATCAGGGGCCTCAGCTGCAGGTGTCATCACTTCTAGTTTCACTCCAGCCAGCATGGTCTGAAATTGCAAAACAAATAGAAATTAAGACAATGTTTGCTTCATATGTCAAATCTTGTCACCAATAAAGATATGCCAATAGTGGCACCAACTGCTACAGTCACCATTTTAATAGCAGATTAACCCAAGGTTCAAAAGTAATCAATGAATACAACTTTTCATTCACATTATATAGTGAAGGAATTTGAATTCAAAATACTCAGATGCCATTTTAATTTCCTGACATTTCATAGAAATCATCATAAATTATATGCAAAATACACTTTATTGGATAGTAAAAATATTCTGCAGAAATTCTCACTATAATTAGCAGCTGTTGTTATGTACCTAGGATATTATATTATAATGTATTTAAATGGATGGAGATGCTGACATTTGGCACGCATCCCAATTTAGGGATACAGGGTCTTCATTAGGATTGCTTCTCCATTGCTAAGTTGCAGAATCAAAATCCAAATTGAATTCATGGGTAGGATGTGCCAGTACAGCAAAAAGAAAAATTGGGGACCTGGGTAAGTTTGGGTACATCCATACAAAAACATATAAAAATAATAAATTTAGAAATATATTAAAAATAAATATATACATTATAATTTTTTTTTTATTTTTAATCAATGAAGTGGGAATTTTTAGCCTGGCCCAAACCAGGTGGGGCCACAAACAGGGGACCTCATCTCCAGCATCAATGTGAATAGTCCAGACCGACAAGCACAACAGCCAAATAGGGGCACAAAGTCCACAAGCACACTAGCCCAATGAGGATCTGGAGCACAGTCCAGAACACTAAGTCACTTGGCATGAACACCAACAGCATCAACATGAAGGTTCAAAACCGCAAGTACACTAATTCAATGAGAGCACAAAGCCTGCGATCACAATAGCCCAACGCTGATTTCCACCTTAGTAGAAACAACAACAACGCCACGCTTTAAACATCACACCATGCGATGAGCAGCAATATTTTATTTATAGCTAATAAAGTTGTATGATTTTAAATTTTTTATTATAATTTTTAAATCTAAAATTATTTTAGTTTTATAATTTTATTAATATTAATATATAGTTTAAGAAAACACTACGATAATATAGTATTTAATAATAAAATTTTAAATCTATTTTATAATATTTATAAAATTATATATTAATATATAATAAATATAAATGCAACCATTACGGGAGGGGGGGAATTACGATTATCGCCAATCATGTAGGATTAGATGAAAGGGTTTAGATGCTCTTTCAATAGATGCAAGGGATGCATACCTCCCTGTGGATTTCCCGACCATACCACCTCATCCGGTTATGTGCCAACCAGCGGCTTTCATAGACTTCCCAGATACATAGGGTTTTTTGGTGTCGCTTATTCTGATTCCTGTCATTGGTTTTCGATTCGTAGATTTTAATAAATATAAACAAAATGCCAACAGTTAAAATATTATTTTTGATTTATAGATTTTCATTTTGCTAAAATATTATTTATTTTTTATTCATAGATTTCATCTAAAACAATATGAGGTTTTCATTCATAACGCAGCCTAAAAGGTTATGCTTAGGGTTTTTTATTTTTGGGAGTAAAGAATGTTGTTTGAGGTTGTTAGAAGCCAGAAAATTAGCATCTAGGGACCAATATTCCGAGCTCTAATCAATTCTGTGCCAATTCCACGCAGAATCTGATTCTGAGACATTTTGATAGCTCCATAGTATTATTAGGAGAAGGTCTATATAAAGAAGGTGATTATCATTGTAAAGATATGTGTGAAGTATGATAATGTATTTGGGATCTCTTAGGAGATAGCATGGAGTGGCTTCCTTCATAAGGAGTATTATACAGCCTTTCCCTACCTCAAGGGTTTACTCTATTTCTACATCTATTAGATATTAGGGCATCCTGACCCATGAAAATCTCTTTGTATTGTGGAGATCCATCTTATTTATTATATTATTTCCATTATCATATATTAGAGTTAAATCTATCTATTTATGTTTCTCTCTCTTCTGTAGATTTGTTTCTATTCTAATGGTCACTCTTCTTCCATGTTTCCATATTCTCTCTCTGTTCAATATGGAAACTTCCTTTTGTGTCTATTTCTCTCTTCAGAATGTTTCTATTTCTCTCTCTCTGTTCGTTATAGAAACATTCTCTTGTATACTTGTATATATAGATCATTCTCGATCTCTGTTTAATAACACATTCATTATTTTACCATAATATTGTATCAAAGCTATTTTTTCCGAAAAATAATAATGTCATTCTTGAAATTTTCTGTGTTATTTTTCAATATAGGTTGTTTGAAATTTTTTAATTTCTTTATGAAAATTTTAGATTAAAAATTTCCAAATCTTCTTGGCCTGGTTTGTGTTCAAAATTCTAGGGATTGTTCGTTTTCTCCAACAACCCGCCTAGGGTTTCTGCACTTTCGACTACGGTTTCGACCCTTCAGTTTCAATCAAAAAATTATTTTTTTTTGTAGATTCCTAGTGGGCTTTTTAAACCCTCAACTAGGTCGTCCTTGAAATTTCTTGGGTGCCTCGATATTTGAGCCTCGATATTTGTGCCAATATATTCAAAATCCGATTACATATTCTTGGTGGGTTTTTTGAGCTTTCTTCTGGGTCTTTGTTCATTTTTTATGGGTCTTCCTTCAATCTGCCTCGGAATTTGTGTTTTGGATTCATTCAACGCCTTTTCAAATTTTTAATGGCGTCTCTCACCAACATCATGTTGGAAGGCAGTCCAAGATTTACCACACCCAAAAGCAGGGAGGGTCTCACCTGGTTTTGATCGATTTTTCACCTCAAAAATCATGACTTGGTTTTGATCGATTTTTCACCTCAAAAATTGTCTAGTTTTTCCTATTTTTCACCACAAAAATCATGACTACTAAGTCTAAGTTCTTCCATGCACAACGAAGTTTTTTTACTATGATTTTTGCAAGGTTTTTTTACTTCTCGTGGCGCCTTTTGAGGATTCACTTGCAGACTTCGTTCTGAAATTAGATTTTGACCATTAAGGAAGGGTATTAGAGTTAAATATCTCTATTTATGTTTCTCTCTCTTCCATATATTTGTTCATATTCTAATGGTCACTCTTCATCCATGTTTCCATATTCTCTCTGTTCAATATGGAAACTTCCTTTTGTTTCTATTTCTCTCTTCAAAATGTTTCTTTCTCTCTTCAGAATGTTTCTTTCTCTCTCTTTGTTCGTTATAGAAACATTCTCTTGTACACTTGTATATATAGATCATTCTTGATCTCTGTTTAATAACACATTCATTATTTTACCATAATATCATATGTGTGGATCTTATCAACTGTACACTTATATAGAAAAGTAAAAATATTCTGCAGATATTTATCACTATTATTAGGAGCTTACACAAGAACACTTCAGAATTTCAAAACATACTGAAACATACAAGAATTTATTTCTTGTAAAGTTCAAGGAATTAGTATATTGCTGCAAATATTGACTTGGATTTATAACTAGAAAACTGATTTTAATACTTTACTTAAATAGTAATCAACTGATCAACACATTCTCATCTTCAACCTCACCTCAGGGACAAAAAATTACCCTTAGACTTCTTTACAGTTGATTGACATAAATAAGAATTTTATGACTAGGAAGATGAAACTTCATATGTGGCATAAATCTAATTCTGATTGAATTCATTGCCGGCCATGGAAGATATCAGTACGTTGATCAGCTCAGGGACTAAGCAAGGTTAAGTGTGACCAACGAGTATATATAGAAGATGTTCTACTCAAATAGAGGCTGAAAAGGTTCGAGTATTTATAATTAGATATCTTCAGAAAAACCTTGCTAGTGAGACGTTGGCCTTTTCAATCAGGGTATTACCATCCAGAAGCAATGCTTACATCTTAGCAAAATTATGATATACCATTAGTATCATCTTTGTGATTGTCTTTTCAATTATAATACTGACACCCCTAAGAACATATGATAAGATAAACTACTGGCAGCCTTCACAAGTTGATTTGTTTGTCATGTCCCTTTTCCAAAATTAAGATATATTAACTTATTAAAATAAAACGAAACAAATGTATTTTTAGACACTAGCTAAAATAAAAACTAATATATAAATATAAACGTGGAAAAGAAAAATAAAGGTATTTTCAAATGTTGGTGCTAAAATAGGGCCTTGTTGATGGGTGTTTGGTGACACTCACCAACACAAAATAAAATACCACGTATTCTATCCTCTCTTGAACAAGGAAATGTCAAATGCTAAACAATGTTAAACTATGTGTGATGTCCCCTTATTGAGATTACCCTAGTATTTGCCCTAGAACCAATATTAGGATTAGAGTTATAACTTTACCAAATAAAATATCTCCATTTGAACAAGATGAGCCTTGATTTAACTTCACAAGAGTAATTGTTAAGTTTATTAGATTGTTGATATATCAGATCTGAAGTACAGTCTGATTTTGATTGTCTATCTGCTGCTTATACATGTCTATCAGATCTGGATATTGTCTCCTTTTGCTGATTGCTATAATTACATGGTGATGAAAAGGAATGCACTTTGTAATGTCCTTTTCACAAGATTAATTAATAAATTTATTGTCTGTTTGATATAGGGGTCCTAGATCAGATCTGTTACAGGTCTGATCCAATTCGCCTTTATTACTCACAGTGATCTTCCTCTGGCCTGTACTTGTGCTCTTGGTACTGGTTGCTGCAAATACTTCAAACTGTCTTATTCAATTGACTTTCCTGTCTCTTTTTATCTATGTTTAATGCTAATTGAATTATTTTCCTTGATCAGAAATCCCTCTGCTATTTCTGCTTTGAATGGATGGATATCTTCTTTTCTGCTTATGTTTTCTATTAAGACTGCCTTGACATAAGTCGTCCTTGCTTCCTCGGATTTCCCATTGCTGATTGATATTCTTCTTGCTTTTCTGCTGTTCTCCTTATGGCAGATTCCAGCTTATGTCGACCTTGTCTGATTGCTTGATTATTTCTTTTCTTCATAGATACCTTCTATCTTATGGATATAATTCTTCTTGCTTGCTGCTTCTCTTCTGTATCTGTTGTTGCTTGGCTGCCT
>MU226915.1:1226368-1296849 GCA_018584345.1 Thuja plicata | reverse complement strand
ACTTTTATTTTAGTTACCTTACAAAAACTTGAGTTCAAATCCTCTATGTTAATAGATTTATCCCATTTTAGATTGATATACAAATGATTATATCAAATCTAAGTACCACAAAGAAGAAAAGGCACTTGTCCTTGCTAAAATTGATGGCCAACTTTCTTGTATGGTGGGATTACATCAAATAAAGTGAAATAAAATTTAAGACCCTACAACAACACTATATGGAGCTTGTTTGTAGACAATACAATGGCATCGTTTTCTTGTTTTTTCCTATGCTTAACACCTCACGAGTTGACATTCTAACTCAATGACATTAAATTCACACACATAGACATAGAAAAAAATGTTAAATATACATGTAACATAAACAAAATGACATGCAATTAGGAGTTTGCGTACTTTTGGTTTGATGCAATATTCTCTTATTTTATCTGTGGGCGTGCCTATGTATTTGGTTATTTGTTGAAGCTTGGCATATTCCTTGTTAATCAAATGTAGAGTAATATACAACGATTGCTCATTTGAATCAGATCTTTGCAGGCCGAATTATTAATTGTTAATTGATAAGGAGGTATTGGCAGATTATGGACAGATGTACAGCTTACATAAATTGTTAAATGCGTGGAGCTGCATGCCTTTGATGTTTCTTGCATGGCGGCAACTAGTAGCTGCAAGGCTTGCCAGCTATATAGCATGCGGCATCCAGAGAGCGCATTATATTTGCTCTAGAAGGTGCTCTTTTGATTTTGTCACCGGGTTCTTGATTAATAGGATATGCCTGCGGCGTCAAGGTGTGTGCCCTCCTAATTTCGCCCCAATGTTATTTATTGACTATATTTCGTTGCAGGTCTTGATTGAATGTGGTTATAGATGGATGTTGATCTAACTCTATTTTATGTTACGATTTTGGCTTATATTTATGTAATTAATATCTAATTCATAAATTTACTGTATAATCACTCAAAAATCTACATAGGATCTTCTCCTTAAGTCTCCAGACATATTCCTTCACAACGGTCTTCTACTATCTCTTCTAAGACCACCTTTGTTTGAATATATCTACGGTTTAAGTGGTAATGAATCACTGACTGGGTGGATAGAACTTTCTGCCTGTATATTATTAGTCCATGCCGTTAAGGCAGGAGACTAATGTTTTCAAGAGCTTTTTTCACATTAGTTTGTTCCTCAGAAGTCGTGCAATCTCCATTTACCCTATGCTCTGATGAAATTTTCCTATTAAACTGAATTATCTAGTTTTACTTTCTTCTTTCCTATTGGCTATCCTCATTTTTCTAGGTGGTATTTTCATTTTCTTGGTTGCAAAATTTCACAGAAAATAAGTCCGACAATTTCAAGGTAGGGCAAGTGGCTTTTTCCAGTGGCTGGCATGTTCTTCCACATCAAGCGTTTCATTTGCATGTGCCTATAACTAGGCAACAAATCAACACGATAGTTGGCACGAGGTGGAGAGCTATGCATTATTATAGCCGGATAAACGCATCATAATTGATCTTAATTCTAGCCTTTGTCAAAGAAAGGCGGACGAAATCCAACACACTTCCCATAATCTACAGTAGAAAGGATCCCTGAATGTGTATTGAAGTTGCATAGCCTAACACAGAGATACACAAAGGTTTTTGTGGTGCAGGGAAAATGGCCGAAGAGAAAGTAGTTCGGTTTGGAATCTTGGGTTGTGCTGGCATAGCCAAAAAACTTGCAAGAGAAATTGGGATGGCACCCAATTCCTCATTGTACGTAGTTGCCATCAGATCAGTTGTCAAGGCCAAGGGCTTTGTCTCTACCAAAATTTGCTTCCGGAGGTAAAGGCCTATGGAAGCTATGAGCAGCTTTTGGATGGTCCCTATGTGGATGCAATTTATATTCCTTTGTGTACATCCCTGCATCTTGAATGGGCTCTGAAAGATTCCCAAAAGAAAAAACATATTCTTCTGGAGAAACCCCCTGCACTTTGTGTTGAAGATCTTGACACCATCATAGAGGGGAAAAGAATCAATTTGTTGATCTGGCTTCATTTATGTTGATTTCTGATCTCAGGGCCTGGAATGTTTCAGTTCTAGGATTGGAGGGCGTCAAGATCATTGTTTTCATCAATATCCATGTTATCGTTAATTTCTGGTCTTGGGGCGTGGAAAGTATCAGTTCTAGGATTTTAGGGCATCAAGATCATTGTTTTCATCAGTTATCATTTAATTGATTTTTCCCTTACTTTTACTTATTTCTAATTGGCTGACGGTATTTTTGCTGGGGGGTTTAATTTCTTTTTCAAAACAGAATGAAAAATTCTAGCAACCAATAAAAAGTGAGCAGAGGAAAATTTTTTAAGATGTGTTAATGTTGTGACTAATATTTTCACCGCCATGTGTAGGTACGTGTCTCTAATGCATTAAGAGTGTAGCTAGCATTCTTAAAAATGGTGTAATTGCCTTGTTTGTGCTTCTACATTTTCAGCCGGTACAGTCACACAGTGTCACTCAGAACATTATGACCCTTGGGTCTTTTTATTGCTTTGTTCAGTTGAAAGAATTTTCAGAAAAATTCTACTGCTAGATTTGTTCCCTTTTGTTGTTGTTGTTGTTTGCTTGGGTTCCTTTGAGGAAGATGATGAAGTTCCAAAGCTATGCAATTGCAGTCATATATTTCACAGAGATTGCCTTGACAAATGGGCAGATCACTATCAGAATACGTGCCCTCCATGCAGATCTTCTCTTCTTCCACAAAGCGAAACATAGGCAGAACAATGAGGAAACAATAATAGATTAATCCTTTTGGCTCTATGCCTGGATTGCTAAGCATAGTTGCTTTGTTTTAGATATCTTGTGGGGAAAGCTTGCAGTTTTATTTTTGTAGGCATTACTCTCCTTTTGTCCCTATTCCAACTCTTGAACAATAAGCAATATTGTAACTCGTGATCATTTATAGACAAAAATGAAAGTGTACTTTTCCATTTTCCCTATATTTTGAACAACAAAAATTCATTAATTATTTGACTATTATTATGGTCATTAGGTTATGAATAGTGCATATTCTTATTATTTGACTATTGATGAACTTCTCATAAGACTTTCTATTCATGAAGTTTGGTGATTGCCCATTTTCCTCTATTACGTTCGAATCGTAGTTGCCTATGCTTATTTATCCTTGGACTAATATACTCTCAGCGCTGAATCTGAAAGCCACTCCCCATGCCTTCCTTTATACTTGCGAAGAGAAATGAAAATGGAAGGCAAAGATGTAGATGGAATGAAGAAATGGGTCAGATTGTCAGAATGGTCGTCCTATCGGCCAGCTGGGGCTGGACAGCTGGTGGAAAGCGATGGATGGCCAAGATTGTTTCAATGGCAGTCATTGTTGTCTCCAGCCCCTCCAGCCGTTGGATGAACAAATCAGGTCGGGGCTTTCCAAGAGGGAAACGCCTACAACGTAACTAGCAATTGCACCTTGGTGTGCAATGGGTACGCTGAAGATGTATGCAAGGTCAATCAACGAAAAACTTTGGGCTTCTTTTCTTCTTCTTTCTTTATATATATATATATATATATATATATATATATATAGTATATGAAGTCATTTTGTAGGTTATTTAGAAAATGTTGTTGTTTATGTAACAATGTTACTAACTAACAGTCGCATACTTTTGTATATGCAACGGTGCATCGATAGGCACTTATATTTTTAAAAATGTGAAATGATCATTAATTATTAATAGAAAATTAGAATGTTAAAAAAAATTATTTAATATTTCTTGATGTGAACTATACCATTTTATTTAATCACCAAACCAAGTTCAATTTATAGATCATTATAGACATAACAATGTATTTGACTCTAATATCCTATTATTTTAGCATTCTAATGTTTTATCACTCAAATACATTCCCCCCAAAAGTGGAAGAATAGTTAAATACAAACATATATTAATTGTTGTAATTTGATCTTCTTAATATATTAAAAACATAGGTAGGTAAAATATTAAAAACACTATATAACCTAATTGAAAAAAACTAATCTTAATTAATAACCGAATCTTACCTAAATTAATAATCTAAATTAACAACAAAACTTAAACTAGATCCATCAGAGGAAATGGAGCGCGGGGAGCGGGAGGCGCGATGGCGACAATGGTCACCTGCAACTTGGCGGGCAGAGTCTCATGGCCAGTATGGTCGAAGTGTTTTCAAGAAACATGGTGGCATGGCCTATCAAAACCAATATGGAATGGTATGGCCGCACAATAAACGCTCACAGGCACGGTTTCAAACGACTGCCCAAACCCTAAATCCTTGGGTGGGAAACCCTAACCTCCAATGGCAGCCTAAACAGGCTTGGAATGGTAGGCGATGGGAGAACAAGGGGCACGGAGGTATGGAAAAGCCGGATCACCACCGGATTGGGAAGAACTTTGATTTTTGAAAAATCACGCACAAGTTCTATAAGCCAAGAGACTCAATGACCAAGGGAGAAGCAAGGCTCGCCATAGATCAAAACACACCAATTATGGATAATATCAGGTATGAGATTGTCTCAACCCTAGAAATTTTAGATGCACAGTGGAAGGAAGCAAGTGTGTTGTTGAAAGAAAAGGCTTTTCTCTTTAAATGGTTAGGTTCATGGCCGTATGTAACAAAAATAAGAGCATGGAGCCAAGTGATATGGGGAAAAGAATGTCAACTCAAAACCCTCTCAAATGGTTTCTATTTGGGTATATGTGCCTCGAAAGAGGACAAGGAGTGGATCTTGAACAACGGACCTTACATGGTTGAAGGAAAGGGCATTTATCTAAAAGACTGGGAAGTAAAGTTCAACCCCCAAAGTGAAAAATTGTATGAGTACCCTGCATGGGTGAGTTTGCACAACCTCCCAGCGGATTATTGGGGGGAGGACACACTTAGAAGAATAGGAAGCTATCTGGGAACCTATATCAGAATGGAGGAAGTTATAAATGAAAAGGATGCCTCAATTCACCCCCGGATTCTGATCAACATACAGGAACATTCACCAATCCCGGATAAAACAACTCTTAGCACGGAAAATGGTGTGTGAGAGCAAAACATTGCCTTATGGAATGAGGAGAATGCAACCAACAAAAATGTGCAGCAGTAGTCTGAACCCCCGAGGAAAGACAAAGGCACCGAAGATGATCTGTTCATGGATGAACTTGAAAGAAGAGCTCTCAAACAAGAAATTACAAAGCAGGAGATAGCCGACCAATTTATAGTGCGGGAAGCAAATGATTCACCTCTATGGAGAAAAGAAGTCAGAAGGATGCTAGATGAAACTTACACAAAGGAAAAAAGGAATTGCAAACACATCCCTGAGATGCTTATCTACCCAAATAGTCAAATGCACACCTTTCTCACAATTAATGGGGGATGTGGAGAAGGAACAAAGACCACCATCCCCAGAAATACAATCATCCTACTTCCAGAAGGAAAATCTAGGCAGACTGATAGATAGCGCCACAGGAAAGGATGTTGTTAGTGTTTTAGTCATCCAGGACTCCTTTGAGAATTAGAATACTCGAGTGGGGGAACCAATGGTTCACCTCCCAACCCCGGAAGTAGGAAGGAATGTCGATCAGCCCCAGGATGCTCCAGAACATAGCATCAACACAAGGACTATGCGGAGAAATGCCACAGACATTGAAATTTCACCAATAAGAAATCTGAGGCTATCTATGGAAGAGGAAAAAGCCAATGAGGAAACCTTTGAAGATTGGGAATCAAAATCTGAAGAAGGCTTGGGGGAAAATGATATTAACAACCTTGACCTCTTCGAAACCATGGGAACTCTAGAAAAGAGATCCATTAAGCAAACGGCCTCTAACCGAAAGAAACCAAATACTAGGCCAAAAGGGAAGAGAGGTGCCAAATCTACCAGAGAAAAGTTGAAAATTGCAGGGGATGCTACTAACCAATCCAAATTGAGATCGGGAAATGGCTATAATGCCATTTCCCGGGAGCCATGAAAACCCTATCATGGAATGTCAGGGGCTGCAATGCCCCTGACAAGATTCATTTGATAAAGCGATGTCTTGATCAAACAAAACCAGACCTAGTTTTATTACAAGAAACTAAAATTAAGGAGGAGGACAGTGAGTTGTTTAAAAGGAAGTTTGGGAAATGGAAATGCACTTTAGTGGGGGCGCAAGGTGCTTCCGAAGGATTGGAGATTCTTTGGAAGGAAGGATCTATTGATGTTACAGTACTACAACAGGACCAACACTGGCAATGGCTGAGAGTTCACATAAAACATCTCCACTGCAACATTTCTTTTCTCAATATCTATGGCCCAAACAATAGGGCACAAAAGAAAAAGGTATGGGAAACACTAACAAAACCTATGTTGAATTTGGGCAATGAAGTAGTAGCACTTGGGGGTGATTTCAATGCTATCCTAACACCAGCAAATAAGAAAGGTAGGAAAGGATGGAGTAATGAAAGCCAAAAGGATTTTAGCACCTTTGTTATGGATTGTGGTTTGTTGGAAATACCCTTCAATAAAGGAGAGTTTACTTAGACAAATAGGAGGGAAGGTTTTCTGAATATTGCTAAAAAGTTGGATAGGTTCTTCATAGGGGGTAATTGAGCGGATACAAATTGGTCATGTGATGCTGAAATCCTGCCCTTTCAAGGTTCGTATCACTTCCCCATCAGCCTGCATATTCAGCATGAAGAAACCCCTGATCGGTGCCCATTCAAATTTGAAGCAATGTGGTTCACTTCAGAAGGTTTTAGCAGCCTTATTGAAGAATGGTGGTCACAAGCTCCAAGCAAACCAGGTAATAAAGCTTTCATTTTTTTCAAAAAACTGCAATTCCTCAAAGACTAGTTAAAGATATGGAATAGAACACATCTCAAAAACATCTTTACTAAAAAATATAACGTGGAAGCTAAACTCACAACTTTAAGTCTTAAAGTGATTGAAAATGGAATGGAGGAGGCTGACTTTAAAGAGGAAAAAGGTCTACAGCAGGTTTTAAGAGAATTATTGAAGAAGGAAGAAATTTTCTGGAAGAAAAAGTCTCGGGAGACTTGGCTAAAGGAGGGTGACCTCAACACAAAAAAATTTCACAACTCACTAAAACAGCGCAGAGCCTATAACAAGATTTTCAGTATCCAAAATGCGCATGGTGTGGAGGTTAGAGAGAAAGACTTGATTAATGAGGAGGCTGTGGCTTTCTTTTCAAAAAAGAAGCAACCAAATTTTAGAGATAACTGCATGCATGAAAGGTTGTTAGAGGTTATTCCAACTATAGTTTTCGAGGATCAAAACAGGCATTTAGCAACCCCTGTCTCCATAGAAGAAGTGAAGACGGCTCTAATGGGAATAGGTAGAGACAATGCTCCAGGACCTGATGGCTTCCCTACAATGCTTTTCCAAAAATCGTGGCACATCTTTGGAAAGGATATATGGGAACTTGTGGAAGAAGCTCGAGTAGGAGGCTTCATCTTAAAGGACCTAAATACTACTTTTCTAGCTTTGATCCTGAAGCAGGAACCACAAGAGAAATTTGAAAACTTTAGACCAATCACCCTATGCAACATGATTTACAAGGTAATTGCCAAAGTCATAGCAAATAGACTTAAGACAGTCCTACATTCAGTCATCTCAGAGGAGCAACGTGGTTTCTCCCCAAGAAGATCTATTTTTGAAGGGGCGGTGTTAGCACATGAGGCAATTCACTCTATCAAATCTTCAAAAAGCCAGAACATGATGGTGAAGCTAGATATTAAAAAGGCTTATGATGAGGTTGATAGAGACTTTTTATTAGAAGTAATGAACAGATTCAGCTTTGGCCTTGACTGGATAAGATGGGTTAAGAGCTGTATTGAGACACCTAGATTCTTTGTTTTGATTAACGGAAGCCCTTAAGGGTTTTTTGCACAAGATAAAGGCATAAGATAGGGTGATCCCCTATCCCCTTTTCTCTTTATTATTTTAGCTAAATATTTGGGAAGGCTAATAAAGGAGAAAAAAGAAAGTGGAACATGGAATGGTATCCAAATTGCTGAAGGAATAGAGGTTCTCTCGCACATTCAATTTGTGGACGATACCTTCCTAGGTGGAACAGCTACGGAACATGAAGCAAGAGTTATGAAGGAAACCTTGGACTTATATGGGAAAGCCTCTGGGCAGCTAATAAATTGGCAAAAATCATAAAAAAATTCTTCAATACCCCTAGGCAACAAACCAGGATCAGCAACATACTAGGTATGAGAGTTAGCCTCCTTCCAGGAAGATATTTAGGCATCCCTCTTTTCAGTGGTAGAAACAAGGCAGACTTCTGGAGGGACCTATCAGAGAAGTGTCTAAAAAAGATGGAAGGATGGAAGGGCAGGTGGCTATCTCCCGCTGGCAGAATTTTAATGCTACAGACAGTAATTTCAGCAATACTGGTCTACTTAATGATGTGTATGGACATCCCGAAAAAAGTAGTGAAGATAGTGGGTGCAAAGATGTGAAGGTTTTTCTGGTGTGGAGCAAAAGAGGAAGATAAAATTCCTTTGGTGGCTTGGGAGAAGATTTGTAAGCCAAAGGATCATGGTGGGGCAGGTATTCGTAATTGGCAAATTATGAACAAAGCTCTTGGGGCAAAGCTTATATGGAGCATGTATAAGAACAATATTTTTTTCTGCGCAAGATCCCTTCAAGCTAAGTATCTAGACTTGGCAGAGAGTTCATAGATTTTGACAATCAGGAATCCCCCCCAAGGTTCTGCAATATGGAACTTTGTGATGGCATGTAGACCAATCATCACAGAACATATCACTTGGCAAGTCAAAGATGGGAATACAACCCTCTTTTGGGAAGATTCCTAGGATGAACATAATGATTTACAAGAGGAGAAAGAGATGAACTTTGTAAAGAACTACTTTCAAACACAATGGGGCAGAAGGATTAGGGACTATGTGGAGTATAGGATCACCTATGAAGGGGGACAGTGGGGTTGGAAAAGCCTGGAAATGGTAAACATACCTGCGGTGGAAAAGGACAGAATGCTGGAAATCTTTAGATCAAGCGAGATTTCGGTAACAACAAAGAAGGATAGGATAAGGTGGTGTGGAACCCTCTCAGGGGATTACTTAGTTAAAATAGGCTACAAACTTCTGGAAAATATGACTGAACAACCCTTCCCATCCAAAGATCTGTGCCAAAGCAAAGACATCCTACCAAAAGCGGGAGTTTTTTCTTGGTTGGTTTGCAAAGGGTGCATCTTGACTAGTGAAAGAAGGAAAAAACTAGGTTTAAAGGGACCGACTAGATGTGAGCTTTGTGAAAAAAATGAAGAATTTGTAGACCACTTACTGTTACATTGTGAATTTGCATCCAATAGCTGGAATTTTGTTCAAAACAAGCTAAGATGGCTTGGCCCGCGTTCTAACAATATTTCTGAGGTTTTTGCAGGTTGGCCCAGGATGAACAGCAACACAACACTCTCTAACATATGGAAGATAATTCCCTCAATGGTTGTATGGGAGCTCTGGAAAGAAAGAAACCAGAGGGTTTTTAGAGGAGAAAAAGAACCACAAAATAGGTTTCTAAATAGACAACATGTTATAGAATAAGTTGTAAGCACCTCTGCAACGTGAAGACAATTTTTGAAGATCCCCTTCACACAGGAAGACAGAATTATTCAAAATAACTGGCTGGGAATAAGATTCAGATCTTCGGCAGGAGCTTTGGTGATTAAAACAAAAAAGAAAATAGGGGCAGATAACATAAAATGGCAGCCTCCAAAGGAAGGATGGGTAAAAGCCAATTTTGATGGGGCTACAAAAAATAATCCAGGGTTGAGTGGCATAGGGATGATTTTTAGAAATGCGGATGGAGAGACTATGGGGAAGGCAGCTAAAAGATGTAAAGAAGGAATGAACAACATGGCAGAATGTCAAGCTGCATTACTGGCTGTACAAATTGCACAACAAATAGGTATTAAAAAACTACTAGAAGGGGACTCTCTACTGGTGGTGCAAGCCATTTCCAAACTATCCATAAATGCATGGCATTTGGAAAAATTCACTGACTCAATAATAGAAAGACTTGGAAATGTCCAAGATTTTAAAGTCATCCATATTAAAAGAGAAGGAAATTCTGAAGCTAATGAGCTCTCAAAGTGGGCTCTAAATATGACAGTGGTAGATAAACCCTGGATCGAAGTAAACCCCCCATTAAATCATTAAAATTACATGAAAAAGGAAGGTAAGTTCAAATGGTTAAATATTGGAAAGTGGCAGCAGACGCAACTTTTTAAACACCGCTTTGCTCTACATAGGCGGATGGCGTCATCCAAAGGACAGATAACTAATGTCATAAAATTGTTTTGTTTTTATGGCGATGGATATGTGTCAATTCCACCATCTCAAAAGCTAATGTCCGAAAGGACATGCTATTAATTGTGTTGAGGTCTTTTATTTAAGCGTTGTAGCCAAGCATGTAAACCACATAACGAAAACCAGCTGGCTTTCTGTGTGTATAGAGGGAAGAAAAAATGAAGATGGAGCTATGCTTCACTTTCCCAACAAAGCGCCAACAAAAGGGAATTTTAGGCCCTGTGGAGGATCATAGGGTAAAACTCTTGATAAAGTGCCCTTCGAAGGAAGTTGTTAAGGCCTTTCAAGAAACATTAGGGCCGTTTTTTCACGAAAATGCGGATCACTGGAAAACGCAGGTGGATATTGCTACAATGCTAATGGCGTGGGGCTTGGAATTAGGGGAACATGAAGATGTGGTAAGGAATGTAATGAAATACTGGAAAGTGGCAGCAGATGCAGCTTTTTAAACACCGCTTTGCTCTACATAGGCGGATGGCGTCATCCAAAGGACAGATAACTAATGTCATAAAATTGTTCTATTTTTATGGCGATGGATATGTGTTAATTCCACCATCTTGAAAGCTAATGTCTGAAAGGACATGCTATTAATTGTGTTGAGGTCTTTTATTTAAGTGTTGTAGCCAAGCATGTAAACCGCATAACGAAAACCAGCTGGCTTTCTGTGTGTATAGAGGGAGGAAAAAATGAATATGGAGCCATGCTTCACTTTCCCAACAAAGCGCCAACAAAAGGGAATTTTAGGCCCTGTGGAGGATCATAGGGTAAAACTCTTGATAAAGTGCCCTTCGAAGGAAGTTGTTGAGGCATTTCAAGAGACATTAGGGCCGTTTTTTCATGAAAATGTGGATCGCTGGAAAATGCAGGTGGATATTGCTACAATGCTAATGGCGTGGGGCTTGGAATTAGGGGAACATGAAGATGTGGTAAGGAATGTAACGAAGTCAATGTTTTATGCTAATCTTATCCCAAATATAGATAAATTGCTAGAATGGGTGCACCCAGGGTGGGCTTTCGATTTTAGCGAATATTTTGAAAATAAGGACGAAGGAGTTTCGAAAGGCATTCAACCTTTTCTTCAATGGCTAGAAGGTGTGGATAAAGGAATGTATCTACATGATAGGAGGACAACTTGGGAAAAGCTGAAAATAGGGATAAGCAACTACAACTCCCGCAACTAGCGACCAGGGGTGCCCACGCGATTCCCAAAAAAGAAAAGGACTCTGTGAGGAAAGGAGTGGGAGTCAGTGCAGAAGAACAACCCTTGAATTCTAGGAAGAGTAATGAACAATTTTGTGAGTAGCTTTTTGTGATGAACTCAAAGCTTTTCAATCTAGGGTAATTGCAAAGAAGGCCAAACCAAGGGTCATGCTTTGAGGGCCAATGAACGGCATGATAAAAGGTCGAAGATGCATTTTTGGGGGTGTGTGTTTTTTGACATGTTGGCGAATCCATGATGAAGAACCGACAATGCAGGTCTCAAGCCAACATTTCCAGTGAAAGCGACAGAGGAAAGACATCGGGTTACGATGGTGGTTTTTGAAAACATTGGTTTGATGATGTGGATTGAAAATTTTTGTAAATTTTTTGTAAGTTTTGATGGGATGGGCTTCTTGGAATATTTTAATGTAATGGGGAATGTTACCGATAGCTGAGGAAAGCTAATAAAAATGTAATCTCTTTTAATATTAATAAAAAAAACTCAATATTACCGACCAAAAAAAAAACAACAAAACTTAAACTAAATTAAAAAAAAACCAATTTAAGTTACAAACTGCTATAAATTAAAAAGCTAATATAATCTATATCATATTAATAATATTTAAACAAAATTCAATTTCTGCATACAAATAGATGAAAAATTTGTTAAATAATTCATTTATTTTTATGTGCACATTAAAAAGAATCTTTCAATTTAAATTAAAAATCAAATGCAAACAAAAGACCATAAAGCTGGGAATTAAAATTGGTAATAGAAGTAAACCTAACTCATAATAGTACTTTCTAAAATATTAATATTTTTGAATAGAAATTTGTGTAAAAATATTGCACAATGGGAAAAAATGTCAACCAAGGGTTGACAATTTCCCGGCAAGGGCTGACAATTTTCCGGCAAAAAAAACAATTTTCAGGGAGCAAAGCTCCCACACAAAGCCTATCAGCTTAATAAGAAGTGATAGTTGTAAATCATCCATGGAATCATCTATAGAGAACCAAACATAAGTGAAAGAAAGAATTTTCATCAAGAAGATAGTTTGACTCCATTATATATATATATATATATATATATATATATATATATATATATATATATATATAGAGAGAGAGAGAGAGAGAGAGAGAGACTATTTGTAACTGACTCGTTAGCCAAGATGTTGTACATAGGTGTAGAAAATATTTTCTACTTATCAATTGATGAGCTTAAGGGGCTTTATAATGAGTGGTTCATAAGGCCCAACACTTGGTGGAAGTTTTTCAATTGGGGTTGCACGCAGAGTGGGCTTAACTTTGGAGGAAACTTTGTGGTTAAGCACGCTCGAGTTGGAGTGGTACTGGGATGGGTGACCTACCGGGAAGTCTTAATGCTTCATATATGTGAGCATTACCTCGATCCAATGAGTGTTAAGTGTTTCATTCATTCTCATGAGAGGTGGGTTCTTGTGAACCACTACTCATGAAACATGGGTCAATGAGTTTGACTCAAAAACTACACCATTGAATTCTGATAGCAATATCACAACAACTTTTGTTTCTTTTTTTTGTGACACACATGCACTATCCTTAGTGTTCTTATCCAATTACACTTCTCAAGACATAAGACATTTGATAAAGTTTGTAGAGTGCCAAGGGAAGAAACTAATTAGAAATTGCATAGGAAGTTTCATTCTTCATTTGATATGTATCATGTCACAAAATTTTATTTTATTTTAGTTTGTTGCAATTAATTAATTGTATCTTCTTTCTCACTTCTCTTGTTTATACACATTTCTCAACTTTGGGAGTCCTAAATTAGACTAGCATTATTTTCCTCATATTCTTACTTGATTTGCTTTAGTTTAACATACAATTTTATGGTCATACATTATAAGGGCAAGTCATCCTAAAGTCCATATAACCTTTTAGCCTTCTAATGACTCGTGTTTGTTTACAATCACATTCTAAAATAAACTAAAAATAATTTTATTTTTCTATTCAACAACCTTTAAGTTTAATTTAATCTAAATTAGTCTATTGCATCTATACAATATTCATAAATTTAGTTAAATATATTTATAATATTACAAATTATTATATTATCTTTATCTATTATATTATAAAAATGTATTTTAAAATATCATAAATAATATTATATTAGATTTTTATATAATTTAATATTACTATAGTACATATAAATATTTAGTTCCCTCTTATACACTTGTATAATATAATCCACTCTATTAATAAATGGTTTATTTAAATTTAATAAAATTATTAATATAGCATAAAAATAATATATAAAACAGTTATATAATTATATACATTGAATGATTACTTCTCATTGGCATGCCCCTAATATTTTCATTTTCATTTGGAAAATTAGGCAGAAGTTTGGAAGATTCTAAACGTGGCAACTTCCAAAGTCATTCATGTGGTTTTTCCCTTCCATTCCACTGCACATGATGATATTTCTTTTGTAGGACCTACGTGCCTTGGCTATGCTTAGCCCTAGTTGTTGCCCTCTTTTGTTCTTCACTTAGGAAAATTGAACATTGGAAGACTTTGAATTGCAAAAAAGTGTATGTTTGTGTCTCCTCTTAGTTAATATTTTTTTCTTTTCATGGATTTACAACTTATTCTAAGATTTTGGTTAAAGCTTCTTAATGAGCAGAGATGTGATGTTGATCATCCAGGCAATTGGTGAAGGATACTTACCAGATTCAAAGGGCTTGCAATGGCCAATATTAAAGGATGTGCATAGGCTATTCATGATTCATATGTGAATCAACATGTTTAGTGTACTATGGAAGATTCTGGTAATGCTGATTTTAGTGAGTTGATTTTCTATTTGGATGGAGGTCACACTTCAAAAAGCATGGAAACATATGCAAATTGGTTTGTTCTACAATAAAAATGGATACTGAGTGACATGTATAGAACAAATAAATACATAAGGAAACCCAAAATCATTTGACTAACTTTATATCAAATTTTGACAATCAACAACACGGTCTTGGAAACTCCAAAATGAGTTCAAAACAAGTTGGTTTTTACACCATCTAGTTCTTAATAGTTTCTCTATATTATTCATTTTTTTCAAGTACAAGACCACAACTGGCACTGACTCCAGCTGCCTACAACGTTTGTTTTTATAATTCATAGCATGAAATCTAATTTGTAAATCAGATGTGGGGAAAGAATACAAGTTTTTAATCACAATTTTACTTTAATGTGCAGTCTGTAATTAATGATAGAGAAGATCGTTGTGGGGACATCATTTCAACAATTGAAAATAATAAAAGTGAATTAATGGTGAGAGACATGTATGCGTCTTCTTCTGTGTGCACAATAAACTACATTGTAATCCAAGCTAGCAAAATTGGATGGCTCTGATTATTTCAATCATCTTGCAATGCTTTGCTACAATATCAACCATCAATTTCAAAATTCAACTCGTTCCTTTCATATATGAAACACCTTCAACGTAACTATAAGTATGTTAATATGAATAAACTAGGAATGACACCTTAGTGTGCAAGGGGTATGTTCAAGAGGTATGGAAAGAAAATTAGGCAAAATTAATATTTACCTTAAGAATAAAATAGACTCGAAGAAGCGCTTTGCAACTTTGCCCTAAATCTCCATTAGGTCGTTCATGACATGAAGGCCTTCTGGCCTCCTCTTTTAAACATTGTATGTCCATTTTATGGGCAACTCTACCCCGGGATTGGAAGGAGGAGGAGGACACAAGGGAGAGGGTGCAGCAGCAGTTGTTAAACATTGAGTCGAGTCATAGAAAGAAGCATGGCAGCATAGATGACATGGAACCTAAATATGTAGTGGAGATACCAATGAAAAGGAAAAAAGGAAGACCCCCACTCACCAATGGTAATTCCAAACCTGCCAAGATTCAGAAATGCAGTCTCCCAAGTTTCTTCAAGGGGTTCCAGGCCCCAATGGAAACTGGCAACTAAATTACTAATATGATGTTTAAATGTGCCTCTTGGAAAGTGAGAGGACTTGAATCTCACAATAGGAAGTTCATTATCAAGAGATTTCTTAGAATGGTACATGGTATTGATATTATGTTACTGCAAGAAACCAAAGCAGTAGGTTTCTCTTTATACATTGCTCTCAAATGCATTTGAAAAGATGCTGACTTATTCTCTTTTAACCATAGTAGAGGAAACGGAGGAAATTCCATTGTGGTGAGCCCAAGATGGAGGAATAAGGTCAAGGTGTGGGGAAGATCTCCTTGTAACAGAGCAGTTTGGATAATTTTCAGAGTTCAAGATAGAGATATAGATCTCTGCTTAGTCTATGCCCCTAATGAGCATTTGGATAGAATCAAGCTATGGGAGTGGATGTGTGGTCTTGAAGACATCCCTTGGGTTATTGTTGGAGATTTTAATATGGTTGAGAGACCTCAATACAAAAGTGGTGGATTGAAATTTGAATGGAAAGGTGAGGAAAGGTTCTTTTGGAACAAAGTACTTTGCAAACTGAACCTTTATGACCCACTAGCCAATAAAAAATCTGAATCGAAAGGTATATGGTTTTCTTGGTCAAACTTTTAGAAGGGGAATAAGAGGATCTTTTCTATACTAGATAGATTCTATTTCAATAAAGTGCATCTCAAATACCTTGAGAATGATAATGGGGAGACTGTTGTAGTTGTCCCCTTCTCCCTATCAGATCGCCACCCTATTGTGGCCAACTTCTGCTCTATTAACTCCCCACCTTCAAGCAATGTAAAGAAGGATGGTTTTGCTCTTGATTGTCAATTGTTAGAGGATAAGGATATACTTGCAGCATCCAAGGTGATTAGCTGGTTTAATGAGAGCATTTTCAATCATGAGGATGAGACTAGTAGATGGAACCAAAAGGTGAGATCTTGGAAAAACCTTTTCCAAACCATGGGGAAGAAGAGAGCCAAAGATTCTAGGAAGGTGGAGGAACTAATGTATCAGAAACTATGTGTGGCAGAAAAAGAACTGCATGATTCTCCAAGTGATATGGATGCCCCAAAATCACCAGCATAGTCTAGAGACTCCCTCATGAAACTTTAGCATCAGAGGGTACAAGGGGCAAGAGTCAGATCTAAGCTTAATTGCTTGAAACTTGTGGATAGGGGGTCTAAATTCTTTTTTTAGGTGCTAAAAAAAGGAAGCTAGGGATAAAATTGATAACATCAAACAAAATGATGTATTGATAAACAATAAAGAAGACATCTTGAGTGCATTTTCCTCCTACTACAAAACCCTATTTTCATGAAGACAGTGGGGGAAATACAGCTCATGCTAGGGAGATAGTCAGGAAAACCATCCCAAAAAGAGTTTCAGATGAAGAGGCTTCCAGTCTGGACTATAGTATATCTATTTTAGAAATCAATAGTGTTATATCCAAGATGGCTTGAGAAAGCCTCTGGGCCTGATGGTATCCCCATTGAGTTCGGTAAGATTAATCAAAACTGGATTAGTGAAGTACTATTGGAATTATATGAAGAGGCTATTGAAAGAGGATCTCTTGGCCCTAAGATCAATGTTGGACTAATAAAACTCATCCCCAAAGATGGGGACAGATCACTCATAAAAAATTGGAGACCTATTACATTATTCAATGTATCTTATAAGATCCTTGCTATTAGAATTGAAAACATCCTTCCTTTCATGGTCAGTAGCACTCAAAATAGATTTGTCAAAGGTAGATACATCTTGGAGAACTTGGTTACATACTAGGAGGATATGGATTGGGCTAAACAATCTAGACAACAGGCTGGCATGCTTCTGATAGAGTATAAAAAAGCATATGATAGAATATAATGGAAGTTCATATACACGATGTTGGAAGCCCTTGGATTCCCAACTCACTTTTGTAGAATGATATCTACCCTAATGGGAGGTGCTCAAGCTTGTGTAGAGGTAAATGGACCCAGATCAGAATAATTTGAGCTCTCAAGATCTATCAGATAAGGATGCTCGCTTGCACCTACTCTATTTGTTATTGTTGTTGACTCTCTTCACTACCTCCTAAGAGATCTCTCCACCTCCCTTAGATTCAAAGGCATCCTCCTCCCTAATAAAGAGGAAATATCTAATGTTCAGTTTGCAGATGACACCTCTATCTTATTTCAACTCACAGAAGAAAATTTGGGGAATCTCATGAAAAAACTTGATCTCTTTTGTGTTGCTTCAGGGAGTAAGATATCACTATCTAAATATAATCTGTAAGGGTGGGAATAATCCCTCCTATTTGGATCCATAAATATTATTTTGTTTGGGGAGGTCCAAATCATATTGTCAGATACTTGGGGATACCTTTTGCAGTTAATCCAAACCTTGCCAACATGTGGGACTGGATTAAGGATAATATTGAAACAAAGCTCAATAAGTGGAATAATCAGTTCCTCTCCTTGGCTGGTAGGCTTCAATTATGTCAGAAGATCCTTTCCTCATATACTATCTACTACTCTTCAGCCTGGACTTTCAATTTGTAACAGATCAATTCTATTCATAAGATCATTAGGGACTATTTGTGGTCAGATGGGAAAGTTTTAAGGAAGGGTCATGCTGTTAGTTGGGAGTGGTGTACTAAGAATAAAGAAAGTGGTGGTTTAGGCCTTAAAGATCTGAGGATGCAGGGTACTACGTTAGCTTCCAAATGGATTGGTAAAGCCACACAAGGAGAATAGTCATGGAAAGTACTAATTAGAAACAACATTTGAAGAGCACAACCAGTGCAGTCTAAGGGGTGGAGAGGGTTCCATCTTACTGATATCTTATCCCCAGATGTTGAATTTAAAGTGGGAGGATCGGTGGTATTCCAATCTATATGGAAGTGTTGGAAAGTAATCAGGAAACACATTGTTGGAGGTAATAAGCTGGTGATGGGAAATAAACTCTATGGCAATATATCCATATGGTGGAACTTATCATATAAGGACAAGCCTCTTGCCAAGGTACAAGGCTTCTCTATAAAGAAGTGGGAAGAAAATGGATATGCACACTTAGATATATTGTGTCTCTAGATAATCTTATCTCATGGGATGAACTCTCATAGAAATTTGGAATTCCAGCGTCTCAAAAGAGAACCTATTCCACGATCAACAAAGCCACTGCATGTCTTCTATTTCCCATAATCTATGAAACTACCTTAGACACCTTGGAAACCCTATCATGGCCTGATGGTTCCCACCTCTATCATATTAAGTCCAAAACCCTCTACAAATGGTTGACTCGTAGCTCAATTATTTTTGAACACCTTAACAATAAGTGGAACTATTCTCTAGATAACTCTACCTGGTCCAAACACTTTATTAAGCTCTAGCACATCCTAGTTGAACCCAAGATTTAGTGCTTCCTGTGGAGGCTTCTCCTGCATAAACTCCCCTTCAAGAAACCTGGGGGGTTACCAAAGATCTGTTCCATTTTTCGTAACTCTGAATCTGTCCACCATGTCTTCTTTGAATGTATCTTTGCCAGAGAAGTATGGAGCTTGTTTGGGATGGTCCTTCGTGATAGTTTCAATTTCTCATATGTCATTTTTGGCCATATCATAGATAATAGTAAATGTAGTAATATTTTTTGGTCTGTACTTACTACTTTATTGATTTGGCATCTCTGGAAGCTTAGGAACAATGATGTTTTTTTGTGGTAAAGGTAGACACTTACTGAGTCTCTCAGGAGACTCATCTTTTCTGATATCTCTTCGCAAGTCACAGTAGTCCTAAAGATGAAAGACAAAGTATTCTTAGATATGATGAAGAATAGTAACATCTAGATTCAAAGTACGGTGGCGGAGGTGGGCTCCAAATTATCAGGGAGCACAGATGTGTTCCATCTCACTCTGGCAGAGCTATTAGAGCAGATAAAAAAGACAAACAGGCTACAAAAGTAAAGTCTGATACAAAGGTAGCAACGAGGAAAGGTATATGCAAGGAAAAGGAGGTTTTTGATGTTATTAATATAGAAGGTGGGAGTTACATAGTTCCTTCCCCCTCTTCAGAATCACAGAACAACAAAGATGTAATTGGTAGTGAGGTGTCTACTTGTGTCACCAACTACACATACTTACCCAACCCACAAATTCCCCTCCCCTGGGAAGCATACACGAGCAATCCATATAACATGATCACATGGAATGGACATAGGTTGAAGTGGACAGTTGGAGAAAAGGCATGGACAACATGGGTCAAAGAGGATTGGTACTACATCCTCCCTTATTTTATTATGTTTTGTAATTAAACTCTACAATTATTTTTGGTTGCTAAGATTGTATAAGAAATTCTCTGTACTGAACCATATGTAATCATACCGATGTACTAAATCGTTGTTACTCTACCTTATAATTAATAGAGAAAAAAAATAAGCAAAATTTTAATATATTTTTTGCATAAATTTGTGTAGTACAAGAGGTCAATTGGTGTGTCATTTAGAATATAATGTTGTTTGTGCTACAAAGGTCTCAACGAAGAAGTGATAACTTCTTATAAAATATGCATCCACTTACAAGGATTTAATCATAACTGAAACAAAACCTTTAAATTAGGGAGATAATGAATTTCTATTACCAATAGGTTCATGCCCGTAGTTTTCTTTCATTTTTTGGTGCTAAACTCTTTTAGGCTATTATTCTCAGTTGATTATATCGAATTCTTTTAGGCTAGATTTCATGTGTGCATTTATTATTTTAATTGGTTGGTGATACTTGGATGTATGACACTGTATTTATGATTATTTATTTCATGTGTCGTTGACTAGGATATCATGTGTTAGTAGTTAGGTGGTGATGATGATTTCCATGATTTTATCTCTCTTATATTGATGTTGATTAGATATGTGATGTTACTTACCCCATACTTGTATGTGTATGGTTAGCATATATGGGTACCAACAATATAATGTAATATGTGATGTTAGTGAATATTTAATTACACCAACAAGATCGAGTCATTATACACATTTTAACCTGATGCAATTGTTAGGGAACAACAAAAAGAATGATCTGTATAACAACACTACCTCTTCTTGATTAGATCCACTGAAGCACATAATATCTTCTAAACACACTTAACTCTTTCGTAGCTTGATCGCAACATGCACCTTACACTGCACTTCTTCAACACATGATCAACACTCTTAACCTTCAACTTGATCCATTATCTACTAAACTTTTAAGTTTGCCGCCTTAAACAAACCCTAAATTATAATTTCAAAACATCCTACTCAAATCCAATGTGCCACATAACATAATTAAATATATAAAACATTTTTCTAAGACCGCATCATCCAATACAATGATTTCAAGGATTCAAACACATTTTGACCAAACACAAGCTTCCTCAAGAATCTTCTCCATGCTCTAGCATCAAGAAATGTGATGCCAAATCATCACCTCCAATCATGAAGACATGTCACCAACTCATGACTAACTCGATCAATTCCAGCAAAACCTTAACACCGATCATCGATCAAAGATTTATCACCTATCACTCAAGAACACAAATATTGTAACCTATTAACAACTTTATCTCTACTCACCGGTGACCTATCTTGCACATCAGTCACTCAAATTAGTTGTAGTCACAATTGTAGCATCTGAATACTGTATAAAACCATATCACATGACCACGCCATAAGATACAACATCGATTTGACAAGACATTCAAATCATTTATCACTTGTCATTAATTGTTCTAGCAGTTGCACTATTACACTTCAATGGATCACAACTTTCTCATAAGATCACTTCAGTAGTAGTGGTTATGCATTAGACATCAAGAGACACACCTAAGTATCCCCTAAAGATAGAAATCACTTAAAATCACCACAAACCTTCACTCATCATAACTATGATTGGCAACATACTAAGAATACAAAGTTAATAATTGACATCAATGAAAACATAATATCTGATCATCCTGTAATCAAATCTAATCATGACATCTCCAAAACTCACTTACCATTACTGCATCAAATATTCCAACAATCTCCCCCTTTTGCATTGATGGAAACACTCACTTCCTAATGATGGTAACACTCTCTCCAACACGATACAATAAGCATAAAATGTTTTCACTTCTGTCTTCCACCTATTCTACAATTACACATTCTCCCCTTTATATTCATACATTATCCCCCTTTGACAACAATGCCAAATGCATCAAACACACCTAACATATGCTCTACTGAACTTGACTAATGAAAGCACATGACTACATAGACTATTCCCCCTAAGGAGTATCCCCACAACATCAATCACAACATAAAGATATTCAGTGAATACACTTCGATTGATGCAACTCCATCTTCTTCTAATTCAACTTAGATAGGGTAATAACCCCCAACCTACCTCTTAGATACTCAAATACATCCTTAGGAAATGGTTTGGTGAAAATATCAACAACCTGCTCCTTAGTTGGCACATACTCCAACCTCTCTTCTTATTCTTGTACCTGTTCTCTAAGAAAATGATATTTGATAGCCATTTTCTTAGTCTTAGAGTGCATCATTGGGATCTTTGAAAGGTTAATAGCACTTGTATTGTCACAATAGATAACTATCGGTTCAGTTACCTTCTCCTAAATTCCTTCTAGAATATGCTTGATCCGTACTACCTATGTATAATTAATTGCAGCAGCAACATGCTCAGCTTCAGTTGTTGATTGAGATATACAATTCTACTTTTTTCTTGTCCAAGATACAAGCCTTTCACCAAGAAAAAATGCACCTCCACTTGTTCTCTTATGATCATCAACATTACCTACTCAATCAACATCAATAAACATATTTAAAGAGAAATCACCTTTATGTACATACCAAAGACCATAATCTCCAGTTCCCTTAAGATATCTGAATATTCTCTTTACTACAACCAAATTAATGAGATTCCTTAGGATTAGAAGGAAATATTGCCACTAATCCAACTGCTTGCGTTATGTCTAGTTTGTTGTACACTACATATTATAGCTTACTGATCATGGACTTGTAAAGTGTCTCATCCACCTCTTTAGAGTCATCTTACTTTGATAGTTTGCGATCGGTCACCATAGGTGTACCGACTGGTTTTGAGTCTTCTAACTCAAAATTATTTAATATTTCCTTTACATATTTGGACTAACTTATGTAGATACCATCTTTCATCTGTTTAACATGCAATCTAATAAAGAATTTATTCTCACTAATCATAGATATCTCAAATTATTTCCTCATCTCATCTGTAAATGGTCTTCTCATCTCTTCATTGCCACCAAAAATGATATCATCTACAAATATCTCAGCAATTAGCAACTTGCCATCTGTCTCAATCTTCAAATACACATTAGTGTTATCACTTGTCCTGATGAAACCAATTTTAATCATATATGGATGAAAACATTCATACCGTAACCTAGGTGCTTGCTTCAACCCATACAAAGATTTATATAATTTACATGCCATGTTCTTACCTGTGAATTAGCAAATCCTTTAGGTTGTTCAATATATACCTCTTCTTCCAAAACAGCATTAAGAAAAGCCGACTTAACATCCATTTGGTATACCTTGAATCCTTTATAAGTAGCATATGCTAGCAATATCCTTAAACCTTAAAGTCTAGCCAAAGGTGCAAATTTTTCACCATATTATAGGCCTTCCTCTTGTGCATATCCTTTACACACCAATCTTTCCTATTCCTTACCACTTCACAATGTCTCATTCATCTTGTTTATGAAAATCCGCTGCATACCAATCATCTTGTTTGGGCACTAATGTCTAGGTATCATTATTCTTAGTCTACTCCAAATATTCTTCTATAGCTTTCACCCAATATTTATATTTCAATGCATATTTCATTGTTTTAGGTTCAAATTCATATAACTAACAAATAACTTCTCTTGCCTTTCTTCTTGTTAACACACCATCATTTCTGTCACCAATAATTTGATCAGGGGAATGATTCAACATTACATACTTTTGCAATACCAGTTTAGTTCTAGGAGCCTCTTCTACCATTGGTAATGGTTCCTCCTCATTGACTTGTCTATCCTTATTTTCAGTATCTTGCTCCACCAGTTGTACATAAACCAACCCTTGATAGTCTTCAAGTTCTTTCTTGCTAGATTGATCATTTTTCTCAGAAAATTCATCTATTCTTACTCTAGCACTTTTCACTATCTTATTTGTTCTCTTGTTCAAGCATTTGTAGGCTTTTATCTTTGAGGAGTATCCTAAGAATATCCCCTCATCACTTCTTAGGTCAAAATATCCCATATTTTCATCTCTCTTTATGTAGCATCTACTCCCAAAAAAATTGAAATAACTTACACATGGTGATTGACCATACCACAACTCATAAGGAGTTTTGTTTGTACCTTTGTTCAAATGAAATTTGTTCAATGTGTAAACAATAATGCTCACCGCTTCTCTCCAAAATGTCTATGCAACACCCTTTTAAATCATTAATGTCCTAGCACAATCAATGATAAACCTATTTATTCTTTCAACAATACCATTTTTCTAAGGTGTTCTACAAGCTGACATCTCTCTTTGAATTCCATGTTCTTCACAATATGTAGTAAATTCTTGTGAAGTAAACTCACCTCCTCTGTCAGATCTAAGATATTTCAGGGTCTTACTGGTCTCCTTATCCACTCTAGCTTTATAGATCTTAAACAAGTGAAAAGTTTCAGATTTATCCCTTAAAAATATAACCCACGTAATTCTAGAATAATCATCAGCCAATAACATAAAATATCTATCACCATAGTAACTCTGAGTTCTCATTGGACCACATAGATTGGTATGAACCAGATCTAAAATACTTTCAGAAGAATAATTTTAACAGATGAAACTAGAACTAGTTAACTTCCCAAACTGACATTCTTTACACATTACATTGTCTGATTTCACTGGGTTCAAAAAGCCTCTCACTATATTAATCTTACTAACTTTGATCAGGTTATCAAAATTTACATGAAAAAACCTCTTATACCATAACCAACAATCTTCTACCTTAGCAATCAGACAATTATTCATAGTATAATTTAGATGGAACAAGTTACCTCTAGTTTGTTCACCAGTAGAAATCAACTCTCTTGATTTCTCAATAATCCTCCAACTACCTCCTTTGAACTCGAACATATACCCTTTTTTATTCGACTAAGAAACACTTAACAAATTTTATCTCAAATCATCAACCCAATAAACATCATCATAATTTTTTTTGTCATTCAAAGCAATAGATCCTTTACCTTTTACCAGATATGGAGCATCGTTCCCAAATATCACCGACCTTCCATCACATTATTCCATATTGATGAATTTTCTTCTATCATCGGTCATATGGTGAGTGCAACCACTATCAATAATCCATTTACCACTTTGATTCATGTTAAAAACTAAAGCTTTCTCACCTTCTTCTGAGGGTTCTTCCTTTACTGCAACAAACATAATTTATTCTTCATCTCTTCCATCATATTCCTCATTGGTAACACCTTCCTCAACTAGGTATCATACTTTCTTGTTTTTATCCTTAAATCTTCTTTGCTTATCCTTCCTATCATTGTCATGACATCTAGAAGAAATATGTCCAATTTTGTTACATGCAAATCACTTCAAAGGTAACTTACCCTTAAATTTACCTTTCCCTCTAGGAAGCCTTCTAACAAACAAAGCTTCCAATTCCTATAGTTCTCTTTCTTCAGATAAGATAGAATCATAATCGTTATGATAGCATGTTGAAGAACTGTTAGACATATCCTTTCCTTTCGTAGATGCTACAAGAGTCAATGATGAATTGAAAGCATCTTAAACTTTAGGCATACTATCATCACAATTTCTTAACTCAAATGTAGTTAATTTCCCTATTAATGCATAAAGAGTAATGGCAAAAGTTCCTAGAGATTTGAGCTCTTGTATAGATGAAACCCTAATAGCATACTGAGGCAATAAAGTTCTCAACATTTTTCTTACCACATCCTCCTTAGGAATATTACCACCAACACCTCAGATAGCAGCAAAACATTCTTTGATTATCTGATTATATTGCTAAATGTTCTCATTTGCTTGTATCCTCATATCATTGTACTTTCCTCTCAAACTATCAACCTTTTCCTTCTACACATGTGGATCTCCACCATAGACGATTTTCAACTTTTCCCACATCTCATTAGTAGTATCCAAATCTTTGATATCAACATACTCTACATCAGAAAGAGTACTAGCAATAGCTTCTATAGTAGCATTATGTTCTAACCTTTCCTTCAATTGATCTAAATTCAGGGTTCCTAAAGGCATGGTATATTCATTAAGCACATGATACCAATATTGATCACCCATACATTTAAGATAGAGCTTCATCTGACCGCACCATACTAAGTAGTTCCCTCTTGTGAATTTAGGACCTTCCCTTCTCATCATCTTTAGATCTTTACCTCAATTTGTTAAGCTTCATCACAATAGATGACCAAATCTTTGATACCAATTGTTAGTCCTGAGGTCATATTACTGAGGGGGAGGATCAGTAATCTACCAAATAATCCAAACTTCTCTAGCTTAAAACTTAAATCAACATTCACAAGATTAACCTTAATAATAGAAAATGAAAATCCCATACACAAAATTGACACACATATTTATCTCATGGAAACCGAAATAGGGAGAAAACCATGGTGTGGATTAGTACCCACTAAATGATGTACTCTTATGAAGTATGCCCTATGAGGAGCTTAACCTTCTTAAAAGTTACAGTAGCATTGTTAGGTGCTACCTGATTAAGGGATTTACCTTAGGCCTATTAGGGCCTTTACCCTATTAAGAGTAGCCTTGTTATATAAATTTAAACACTTGACAAAGTGTCACCTTGTTAGAGGATTTACAACAAATATCTGTTAGGATCTACCCTATTAAGGGTTTTAACCTGCTGCAACTGTTAGGGAACAACATAAATAATGATCTATAGAACAACACTACCTTTTCTTGCTCAAATCCACTAAAGCGCACAATATCTTTTGAACACACTTAACTCCTCCCTATCTTGATCGCAACATGCACCTTACACCACACTTCTTCAACACACGATCAACACTCTTAACCTTCAACTTCATCCATTATATACTGAACTTTTAATTCCACCGCCGTAAAACAAAGACTAAATTAGAATTTCAAAATATCTCGCTCAAATCCAACATGCCACATTACAAAATTAAATGCATAAAACATTTTTCCAAGACTGCGTCGGGCAATACAATGATTTACATAGAATGTTGTGTCAAGGAGTCAAACACATTTTGACCAAACACAAGCTTCCTCAAGAATCTTCTCCACATGCTAGCACTGAGCAATGTGATGCCAGATCATCACCTCCAATCATGAAGACACGTCACCATCTCATGACTAACTCAAACGATTCCACCAAAACCTTAACATCGATCATCGATCAAAGATTTATCACCTATCACTCAAGAACACAAATATTGTAACTTGTTAACAACTTTGTCTCTATTCATCGGTCACCTATCCTGCACATCAGTCCTCAAATTAGTTGTAGTCACAACTATAGCATCTGAATACTATAGACTGCCATATCCTATGATCGCACCTATTGATACAATATAGATTTGGCAAGACATTCAAATCATCTATAACCTATCATTAACTGTTCTAGCAGTTGCACTGGTATACTTCAATTGATCACAACTTTCTCATAAGATCACTTTAGCAGTAGAAATTATGCATTAGACATAAAGAGACACACCTAAGTCTCCCCTAAAGATAGCAACAAATGAAAGTCACCGCAACCCTTCATTCATCATAACTATGCTTGACAATATACTAAAAACATAAAGTTAATAATTGACATCAATGACATCATAATACTTGATCATCCTATAATTAAATCTAATTACAACATCTCCAAAAATCACTTACCATTATTGCATCAGATATGTCAACACCCTTCCCATTTCTTCTTTTCAAACTAAAGATAACATTGCCCTGGTCTACCCTAAAGTAATAGACAAGGAAAAAATCCACCGATTATACACATATTCAATAATAACGAAGCTATTGTTGAATTCTTGGGAATTTGAGAAGGCATATGTTGGAATTTGATAAATATGATCTGAGTCTTGATCATGTGTGTGTCCTATGGTGTTTTCATTTCTATAAACATGATCTACTGGAGTTACGAGATCAGATTTATCGGTGGTCTTGAAGGATCATTTGATGAATTGACCAAGTGTTCAGTCAACTAGGAAGAAGACAGTATATGAGGAACAAACAATTGGATTTAGAGTTGGAGATCGAGTTAAGGTGTGCAGTCATGCACTTAACATCTATAGAGGCATATACTCCTACATCTATAATCACATCAGTTAGTTTTAAGATTGCAGTAAGTTATTGAAGATTTAAGTGACATTGGCAAAAGAACTGAGGACAGGCAGAGTTTGTTTGGTTAGACTGGCTAATCGGTCACTTTAATGTTAGAAATGTTTTATTTATGACTTGTTTATTGTTGTGTTTACTTTATTGAGTTGACTAATGCATTTTGGCGTGATCGAGTTTGATTTTTATGTCGGTGGGTAAAATGTTTTTTTGTGATGAAGGCCAACTTTGAAAAAGTTATTATAAAAAGGGATGAAATTGAGATTTAGGGTTAATGAGGTGATGTTTAGATGCGGGGATAAGAGATTGTGATTGTGTGCAGCTATTGGATGTTTGAGGAGGCGTTGTGAGCTGAATTCAAGTGGATCTATAAGACACGAAGTGTCATTCTTAGATAAGTTATTCTTGGATATTTCTCAAGGCAAGCCCTAACATGTTTGCATCTTAAATCCTTTAACAAGGTCACTCCTAATAGGGTGAGCAAGATATTTAATAAGATCTAAAGTGTAAATCCTCTAATAAGGTAACTCTCAGAAGGAGTTTTAAATCCTTTAACAAGGTAGTTTTTAACAGGTCTTTTATTAGCTTCTAATCGAGCTAAAGATACTCTTAACCGGGTATACCCTTAATAGGGTGTTTGTAATTTCTCTTAACATGGCATATTTCTTTGGTGTAGTAGTAAAATTTGTGGGTATCATCTCACATGCTATTTTCTCCCTCTTATAAGGGTTTAATCTTTTGTGTTGAGTCTACATTGTGTGAATGTTTTACTTGTTGAGTTTCTACATAGTATTTTCATTTACATGTTGGGTATTGTGGAATCTATTAAATAAGATTTTTAGATTTATTGTTGCATTGATTCACCCCCCCTTCTTAGTGCATTTAAAGACTAACAATTGGTATCAGATCCTAGTTCCCTTAAATAAGCCTAACAGCTCGGGTAGGATCCTTAAGACAAATGTGGAAGGTTTATTGAAGTACATGAGGCAACTCAAAGAATTTGGATTGTTCATTGAGGAATTGAAGAAAATGCTGAAGCAGTCAATGTTGGAATTTTTATTATTTGAGTTGTTGATATTCATGTTTTGTCATTGATTTCAACATATGTTTCAGTTGGACGTAGTAGAAGTCTCAGAAAGACTGGTTATCATAGGCACAAGTGAGATTGAAAGATGTGTACAAATAGTGTATGTTGTATGAGATTATGCAAGCATGAATCTATGTAGAGGGATGAGTGTATACCTTATGTCTAAGGTTGCTAGATCTTATGTTGGTATTTGCATGAGTTATAGTTGTTTTGGTAAAGACTGGTTACAGTGCAGTGACAAAGGATTATGGCAGAGATGGTCTCTAAGTTTTTGGGATAACTTAGATGCAAGCATGAGTTATGATATGCGAGCTTAAGGCATGAAAAAGATACATGAGAGAACATTCTTTGTGATTCTTAGGTCGTCATATTCTTGATGATGTCAACTGAGGTGTGTGGACTAGCAAAGACCAATTTGGCACCGACTACAGAGATGTAACATGCTTTATGATTGGCAAGGGTGAATTATGGATCTTGGCACGTAACTGATGATTTATATTTGTTTATTACTTGTGTAAGGTCCCATGTGTATCTTAGCAATGGTCTATGTAATTGTTTGTGCATTGGGGAAGTATTAACAGGTCAACCTAATGGCTTATTGTATCATGTATAAAGGAAAGAAGTGTCTTGTTGTGTAAAGTAATGGAATGGATTTATTAGATACTACAAGAATGTGGATTTGAGTTCTGTTGGATGTAGAGTAGTGATTATGTTTGTAATGCACTTCATTAGAACTGTATAGGTAAAGCAAGTTTCTATTAGTCAGTTCACTATTATAAGTATACTTTTATACTTCTCTTTGGATAGTGGGTCAAAAAGGTGGATTTAACCTTCGCTTTGGGTAGTGTGTCTAAGTAGTGAGCTTATCATTTCATTCAACTTATAATAGGTTAGAGAAGACTCCTATCAGGGTCTAACCTTTAGTAGGGACTTATGCCAGATGTAATAATTAACTCCTAATAGGACTAGATCTCCTAACAGGAGTACAATATTTCTAGTGCATTATTTGTGGATTCCATCCCCACTGAGGTTTCTCTTAACAAGGTTTCCTCAACAAAAAATCACGGTGTTGTGATTTATTTTCTTTGTGTGTATATTCTTCTTATTTATACTATTGAATGGTTAAGTTTCAAATGGTTGAGATTAGTTAAAAGTGTTGCAACACTGATTCACCCACCCCTCTTAGTGTTGCTTAACTCTAACAATTGGTATTAGAGCTTGTGACCCTTGGAGAGAAATACTTATAGCTTAAGGGAGATCTTGATGGATTCAAGCAATTTGGAAGAGAATTTTGAAGCAACACTTGATGACCTGGATAAGGTGAATGTTGATAAGGTAGAATTAAAATTCAAACTGAGAAGAGCTGAAGATTACATCAAGAGGCTTAAGGAGCAACTTGAACTTTCAAGGAACAAAAAGTAGGAACTTGCTGAGGAGATAAAGGAACCTGAGAATGATTCATCTGATCTGATTGAAGAACTCGAACAAAAGAAATCCAACAAAAGAAAGATGAGAAGAGAATACTGGAAGAGACTTTGAAGAGTGCAAATGTTCAGATGGAAAAATGCAGCTAGAAATTAATGATGTCAAAACCAGGCATCATGAATTGGAGAAGTACAATATCATCATTAAGGGAGAACTTGTTGAGGAAAATAATAACATAGATAAACTTCATACGAGCAACAACAAGATTGTTAAACAACTTGAAAATCAAAAGCCTAAAGGTGATAAGGTTGGAGTTAGTTTTGATGAAGATGAATGTTCTTATATAGACACCCCAAAATGGACAGACTTGCGACCTTACATTTAATTAATAATTTTCCTCTATCAATTAATGGTTTTTAATCATTAATTAATTGTCTTATTTCATCTAAATCCAATCATCTAATCATTCAATCATTTTCCCAAAATTAATTAAATAATTAATTTTATTTAATTAATAAACCTTAATTAATTAATTAAATTCAATTTCCTAAATTTTAAAATCAAATATTTAAACTTATTAATTTATTCTTTTAATTAAATTAAATTAATTTCATTCAAATATTCAATTTTAAATTAAAATAGAATTAAATTATCTCGTGTTAAGTATTTTAATTTCTAAAATTAAATAAATTCTCAAATAAATTAATTCTTCAGTTCCAAGTGGTAACTCCAATTCAACTCTTCAGTTCCAAGATGTGACTCCAAGCCTTCTCTTCAGTTGTAAAAGGCAACTCACAATCAACTTTTCAATTAACTAAATTATCCCCTCCTTTCTTCAGTTAAAGAGGTGGAGTTTACTGATTGCTTCTCCAGTTCCTTTTGATCTCAACCATTCATCCTCCAATTTCTAGATCGATATCATCCATCCAAATCATTTTCCATATTCTATATAATCAACCCTTCTCAACCATTTCAAGGATTCAAGATTTCAAGCTTTGTGCACAATTACTCTGCAAGATTCTTGTACGAAGCATCGAGCGAAATCACTATCACATTGATCTCATTTTCTCAACACTCCCAAGTCATAAATGCTACCAATATCAATACTAAGCACCATTCATACAACATTTCAGAAGGAGTAGAGAGAAGCAATAGAAGCTTCGATCATTGTGGTTTGCATTCATTTGTTTTCCTCTATTTTGCTTGTTATTTTATTGTCCATAGGTTCATTCTTAGTAGTCTTGATTGCTTCCCCCCATTGAAAATCGGTGCTACTAACCCTCATTTGAGTGTGCAGGATTGGATCTATACATTTTGGTGAACCCAACATGAATTGAACAACCTGATAATTGCTTATAGAAGACAAATAGAATTTCTTGGCCTTGGTCGTATGACCGCAGTTTTATTTTTTATTTTTTTTCGATAAATTATGTAATTTCATAAGTGATGAATGTTTTCCATAATTGACAAAATTTTACCGTAATCACATGGTTTATTACCACAATCGCTCTATGTAATTTCACAATTGCTTATTGTATTTCGCAATCAATTTTTGTCATTTTCCACTCTTTGGTTCCGGTATTGTTTCACAATTGACAACATTGTTTCGCAATTGCTAGCACTGTTTCATATTTGCTAGCATTGTTTCACAATCGACAACATTATTTCACAATTGACTGTTATATTTTGCAATTGCCTGATAAATTTTGCATTTAACAAAAGAATTTTCATCTGACAAAAGAATTTTGTAATAGTAGATCCTATTTCGCAACTGTCAGAATTATTTCGTAATTGCTTTGTTTCATTATTTTGTTGATCAGATCATATTCTTTTCTTGGTTTCTGTGTAGGACTAAACAAATGACATATGGAAAAAGAATAATCAGATGCACCCTTGGGTTTAGGTCATGAAAATAATCCATAAGAAGAGTCACTCATTACTACACACAATGCAAGGCAACCTTAGCAATCACAGTTGAAGATCAGAGTGAATCCTTCAACAAGTATATTGATTCTCTCAAGCTTTTTTCAGCCAAATACAAAAATACCATGAGCATTAATGGTCTTAATAATCCTGATGTTTTTGAATATTACTTGCTTTGAAGGTTGATGGGGCAATAATTTATCTCTATTTTATATTGATTTAATGCTCTGTTTTAAGACACTTCCAAAACACTTGTGAAACTTTTAAGTACTTGAACTTATGATCATGCTATAAGTACAGTCAAAACCACCAAAACCTATGGGTAGATAGTAGTGACATACTTTGCTAAATATTATATATATCACAGTATTTCAATAATTGTTTGAATGTATGTCCTAACATTTGGATTATGTTGAATAGTTGACTTGAATATATATGCATGTGCTACTAATCTGCAAGGAAAGAGGAGCGTCTTGAGAGTGGATCAACAACATTGAGTAGGAAATGATGGATTCCCAGCTGCGAAGAGGAGAACTGTTATAATATTGTTGGACATGCCTGCTAAATTGAAGGAACTATTATTTTAGGGAATATAGGAACACAACTATACTATATTTTCTCTACAGTCAATACTATGTTGAAGCGGTTATCCAGTCTTTATGATATTTTATTGTGGGCTGTTACATTCTCCTTTCTTTATGGCATGAATAAGTCAAACCTTATCTTTCTATTTTAAATAAATATCAATCCTCTATATAAAGGAATATGATTGTTATATTGTAGCTAGTTTTTGGATGATACCATTGTTGCAATTAAAAACAAAGTTACTCTTTTAGTTTTGTGCATTATTTCACTATGATGTAATCAATTTTTTTGGAAATATAATAAAGGAGTGATTTTGAGTTATATTCTGTGTTAGTAGTTTGTGGAAGCCGACCAAGGGGGCCCACTTGAAAAGTGGATTAGAGTAGACTAGGTTAAGTTACTTTAAGCATTTACAACATTTAAAGTAGAATTTACTGTTTCCTCCTGCAACATTACAACTCATGTATGTTCCTACAACACATGTGGGAATTATTATAGTAAATGCTTTGGGCTGATAGAATAGGTTAAAGTTGAGCTTACAATTGTTAACATAAATTTCATTAAGTAGTTGTGTATGTTTACTTTCCTGCAGCAATAGTGTAAGTCTCATTCATGTACTTTCCTTCCTAAAACTTAAGTGATATGACTCTATGAGAGACTTAGTGCACAAATTGTGCTATCCCATTTCAAGTATACGTCCCTGGGTTGACAATTCAAATGCACTTCATGATAGGGAAAATAATCCTTAGTTTTAATACACTATTCCTAGGAGAAGCTTTGGCATGATTATTATTACCTATTGTGGGGCTGTTAATTTTTGGTGCCGCTTTTGGAGATGATGTCAAGCTAAGAACGTTATTGAGAAATTTTCCATTTGTATATAGCTCTCCATTGTTTTTTTTAGATAGTAGTTTGTATTCCTAAACTTGCTTCACAAGTTTACATAATTACTTGCATGCATCGAAGAGGAAGAAGAAGAGATGACCATGACAGATTCCTCCCAAGAGAATCTATTAATCTGAACGAAGAATTTGAAGAAGTAGAATTACCTTTTGTTGACACAAGCCCTAAATTTCATGCAGCACCTTCATCTGAAGAATACCCTTTTGATCCAGTTGACATTCGACCTTTTGCTAAAATTTTGGCCAATTTTCTTGACAATTCCACCCTAAGTGCATATGTTGTGCATAATCCTTTGGCTAATGTTCCTTTCTAGAAGCAACTTCATTTCCAAGTACCTTCAGTAATGGCGCAACATACCTTTCCATTTCCTATTCCTTTCCTTATCAATAATGCTAACCTTAAAAACATACCCACTACTGCACTTCCAAAGTTCTATGGCCAAATAACTGAAAACCCTAACACCTTTTTGTTTGAGTTTGACATTCTTTGTCGAATCTTTGACTACAACACTGATGAGCACAAACTCAAGTTATTTCCAGCAACATTGAAGGAGTCATCTCTAAGGTGGTTTATGGGATTAAGGGCTCATGGAACAACCAGTTGGAATGAGATGCAGACTCTGTTTCTGCAAAAATACAAAGAGTATTGTAAAGGGGTGACTTTAGGGGAGATGAAATTTTTTGAATGTCATAGAAGGAAGATGAAACCTTGGAAGATTGTGTTTCATGCTTCTTATACAACTTTTAGAAGAATCCACAACATGTGCCAGAGGAGGATTCACATAAGCTCATTTTCTTGAGAGGAGTAAATGACAACTGCCTTGAAGCACTAGACCTTATGGCTAGAGGAGATATATCTCAATCTTCCTGTGATGATCTTAAGAAAATTTGTTTCAAATATTCAAGATCAACTGTAAAGAAGGGTAGAGGATTTTGATCCACACTTGCTAAGGGGAATAGCTCGGGCATTTCTAAGATGGAAATCTTGAACCTGCTGTTAGATTTCAAGCAAGATGTTATAAATGATGTTGCTACACAATTGGATACAATGAATGCAAAAAAGAAGCATGCAAATGCTGAAGCACAACTAGCTGAATAATTCCCTTACTACCGCAAGCAAAAGAAAGATTATGGGTGCAAACTGGTGGCAAATTTGGAGAACCAACACCTTCCTATGGAGTACATGAAAATAGAAGGAGAGGATGAGCAAGTGTTCATTGTTCCTCAACGTCATCCATGGGCCTCAAGACAAGGTATGCCTCAGGACCCTTTGCAATTTTCTAATCCTTATAATAACTAATGACAGAACTAGAGTTTTCAAAATCCTTCTCAGTACTCCCAGCCTGCTTGGAATAATGCATGGCCTAATGCTCAACAGAACCAGTGGGTTAACCCCCAACAAAACCAGTGAAAACAACCTCAAAATCAATGGCAGCCACCATAGGGGAATTGGCAACCATATAACCATTGGAGAGGACCTCAACAATGGCCTAATCAAAATCCTGGTTATCAACCCTTACCTGTTAGAATAACTGAGAGGGGGGGGGGGGGGGGGGAATTAGTGGCCNGGGGGGGGTGAATTAGTGGCCTTAATAATTAATCCAACCAAAACTTTATATCAGAAATATAAAACCTCTAGTTATCTTCAGTCCTACAAGATGTATGCCTTGTGTGAATCTAACATATATATATATATTGCTCAGTGATTATACTATTTATCCTTTTCTTAAGCTTTACCGAATAGCAGTTTATCTTTTGTTAACCTTTACCGAATATTAGTAAATAGACTTAGTGTTTACCGATCAATCCCATTTAAGTAATGTGTAAATAAAAACATCAAAGAAATGAACCATATACACATTTGACACATGGATTTTTAATGTGAAAACCTTGTTAAGGGAAAAACCACTTGGGACCGGTAACCCAAAATTTTCACTCTTCTGAAGTGAGCTCGATGAAGAGCCAACCCTGTTAAAGATTACAAACACACTGTTAAGTGCGACCTTGTTAGAGGTTTTAAAACTAATAGTTTATCTCTTGACCTAGAATTCACTACGCTCTCAACATGAAAACCTTTTGATGCTCCTTAGGATGTATCTCAATATGTTAAGGATGGTTAAATCCCACTCTGTTAAGATATTTTTTGAATCAATGGTTAAACTAAAATAGTAGATGATCTGTTCATTAATACAACTAAAGTTTGTAGACATTCAGATCTATTATAAGTCCATAATACCTCTTCTTATCAATGTTCTCTTCAATTCCTTTGCTCCACTTCTTTCTACTCAGTGAATGTTGTTGCTTCTTTGTTGCTCGGTGTCTGCAAAATTATTGGCTCTGTTCCTTAGCCTGTATGCTCAGATCTGCATGAAGACTTCTATCTTCACCAAAATTATACTCAACATTTTTCTTTTCATTATGAATTACTTATCTTTTTATTTAGACATGATTTCACCGTTCTTTCTTCTTGTTTTCTTCATTGATCACTTCTTGATCCGTAAATCTCGCCATGCTTGCTTTAGTTTTATTTCGTAAATCTCTCTGTGTTTTCTGGAATAAAACATGCTTTTAAATCTCCTTATCTTTAGCTTTTAACTGATTGATAGAAATACAACAAACAATCAGTTAACTCTAAATATAGCTCTGCCAGCTAAGTTGTTTTGTCATTTTCTAACTTCAGTTCCTGTCTGTCAACACTTCAGTTGTGCTCGGTGACTACTGCAGATAGCTCAGGCACCAACTTTAGTTCTATTCAGTGACAACTGCATTTAGCTCGGTAATGCTTGCTCGGGTAACATTGTCTGTCGATTAACACTGTGAAATTTTGTGCTTGGGTTTCACTGTCTGTCGAGGTTTAATGTCACTCGGTGTATATGATTACCGACGAAATTTTTTTTGTCTCTCCAGATCTTTAAGTGTTGTGACAATATGTGTATGAGAAATCATACCATATTGAGTTGACATCAATGACAATACAATACATTAACTGATTTAATGTCTTGCATTTAATTTCTGCAGCTCAGTGATCATCAAAATTTTCATCTTCAAACATTCAATCAATTATAGTTCATCATTACCACCTCCAGTATCTCAACCTGCAATAATGCCACCTTCTACAGCCATAAGTCCTACTCCAAGGCCAACACAATTGCCTTCTTAACCACAACCCAATCCTAACAACAAGAAAAAACAACAACCAATGTATGCTATTGATGCTCAATGGTACCCTGCCTATGCATTTGAAATAACTAATATTCTCTTGAGATCTGGTACTACCCTGCCTGCACCAGAACCTTTTGTTATAATGGAAGTTCCAGACCTTCTTGTAGCATCAGCACCACTTCCAAAAACTACTTTGAAAAATATTTTCCCACCAACTAATATATCAAGTCAAACTAATGTTAACACCTTAGTTATTCCTCCTTTTCCTCAAAGGATTAGTATGGATAAACCTATACCCCAGGAAGAAACACCATTTGATATCCTTGACCAATTGAAAAACATGCATATCCAGATTCCACTATTTCAAGCTATTAAAGATGTTCCTCTTTATGGGAAAGCCATTAAGGAAGCCTACCTCAAAAATCATGGATGTAATAAAAAGGATCCCCAAACAATACATATTATAGGTCAACTTGCAGATATTATGTTTGGAAATATATTCATTCCAAAGTACTCTGACCCTGGAAGCCCAGTTGTTGATATTATAATTAATGGCCAGTCTGTGAAGAATGCTCTAGTAGATTTGGGAGAAACTATAAATTTTATGACTAAGGATACCATGCATAGGTTGAGCATAGAGGGATTAAGGACCACTCCAATAGTCTTGCAACTTTCAAATAGTTCAACTGTCACCCCAGATGACATAATAGAAGATATAGTAGTCACAATGGATTCTTGGGAATATCCTACCAACTTCCTTATATTATCACCTAAGGTCAATTTTTTTGGTTATACAGTTATCCTTGAATGACCTTGGTTAGCCACAACTAATGCTAATATCAGTTGCAAATTAGGTAACATGACAATCTCAAATGGCCAAGCAATGAAGAAGTTAGCATTATATCCTCCTACCCAACCACAACCAGATTTGAGTACTCCTATTTGGCCAGATTTGGGAGATGAGGAAGAAGAGATAAACTTTGTTTCTCAAATAATGATGTTACACAGACAATCATTCCTAAAATTAAAAGAAGATGATGATGTGATTCAAAGTATCCTTACCAATGACTGTGTCACATAAAAAGATATTTTTGAAAGCTCTGTTCTGCAGTTGTCTGCCTATGAGAACTGTGTTTCCCTAGTAGGACCTGATATTATCTATCAATTCAACCCTATGATATATCTACAAGTCCAATACCTATAGTATCAATTCTTGAGCTCACAACTAATGTGGAGCTCTCTCCTAGCCACAATCTTCATGTTAACAGTAAATCTACCACAACAATTAGCATTGCTAACTCAACTCCTTTGTAAACATGAAAAATATTTGCTTGGGACTATGGAGACATGATAGGATTGAAACCAAAAATTCATACACACAAAATTTACATCAATTAAGGCATTCTACCACTCCGCCAACCTCAGAGAAGAATTAACCCAACCTTAAGAGAAATTGTAAAGGTTGAGTTGCAAAAGTTGATGGATGTTGGTTTTATTTATTCAATCTCTGAAAGTAAATGTGTTTCACCTTTGGTAATAGTCCCTAAGGGGGGGAGGGGGGGTAAAAGGAGAATATGTGTATATTATAGATAATTGTACAATGCAACAAATAAATATCATTTTCCCTTTCCATTCATTCATCAAGTTCTAGATACTTTAGCTGGTAAAAAGTGCTTTTTATTTTTTAATGTCTACAACGTATATAATCAGATTAGCATTGCTCCAGAGGATCAGGAAAAGACAACATTTACATGTCCTTAGGGAACATATGCATATTTTATGTTACCTTTTGGTTTATGTAATGCTCTAGTCACTTTCCAAAGGCCTGTAATCAACATCTTTGTTGATATCTCATATGAATGCATGGAAATATATATGGATGATTTTACCACATTTGGTGTTACTTTTGAAGAAGCTTTGAAGAACCTCGAAAAGTGTTGAACAGATGTAAAGAACACAACCTGTCCCTGAACAGTGAGAAATATTTCATGTTGATGCAAGCAGTGGTGCTAGGACACTTCATCTCAAAAGATGACATCCAAGTGGACACTACAAAAATTGAAGTAATTATTACATTGGCTACACCTACTAAGCAAAAAGATGTTAGATCCTTTTTAGGACAGGTTGTTTATTATAGACGCTTCATTCAAAATTTTAGTCAAATAGCTAATCCACTATACACCTTGCTTACAAAGGAAGCTGAGTTTACTTGGACACTAGCCTGTGAGAAATCTTTCCTGGAGCTCAAGTCCCTTCTTACGACAGCACTAGTACTTAGGGGTTTTTATTGGTATTTACCATTCCATATACATACATATGCTTCTGACTATGCAATAAGTGTTGTCTTAGGCCAAAAATCTAATAACCTTGAAAATGCTATTTACTATATCAGTAAAAGTTTACATGGGCCAGAGTTAAATTATATAGTCACTGAAAAATAATTACTGGCAGTAGTCTATGCTTTGAATAAATTATGTCATTATTTAACAGGCTATCCAATCTTTGTTTATACTGACCATGCAACAATAAAATATCTTATGGGAAAACCTACCATTTCAGGCAGACTAGCAAGATGGCTTCTTCTCTTATAGGAATTCGATATCTCACATGACTACATGGAAATATATATGGATGATTTCACCACATTTGGTGTTACTTTTGAAGAAGCTTTGAAGAACCTTGAAAAAGTGTTGATCAGATGTAAAGAACACAACCTATCCCTGAACAGTGAGAAATATTTCATGTTGATGCAAGAAGGAGTGGTGCTAGGACACTTCATCTCAGAAGATGGCATCCAAGTGGACCCTGCAAAAATTGAGGTAATTCTTACATTGCCTACACCTACTAAGAAAAAATATGTTAGATCCTTTTTAGGACATGATGGTTATTATAGATGCTTCATTCAAAATTTCAGTCAAATAGCTAGTCCACTATACACCTTGATTACAAAGGAAGCCAAGTTTACATGGACACCATCCTGTGAGAAATCTTTCCTGCAGCTCAAGTCGCTTCTTATGAAAACACCAATACTTAGGGGGCTTGATTGGTCATTACCATTCCATATACATACGGATGCTTCTGACTATGCAATAGGTGTTGCCTTAGGCCAAAAATCTAATAACCTTGAAAATGCTATTTACTATATTAGAAAAGTTTACATGGGCCATAGTTAAATTATACAGTCACTGGAAAAGAATTACTGGCAGTAGTCTATGCTTTGAATAAATTATGTCATTATGTAACATGCTATCCAATCTTTATTCATACTGACCATGCAACAATAAAATATCTTATGAACAAACCTATCATTTCAGACAGGCTAGCAAGATGGCTTCTTCTTTTACAGGAATTTGATATAACAATAATTGAAAATCTAGGTAAAGCAAAAGTTGTAGCTGATCATTTATCAAGACTCTAGAATTCTGACACTGATACCTCTGTGATAGATGATACATTCCCTGATGAACATTTGTTCCATATTTCTATCAAGAGCCCATGGTATTCTAATATAGCCAATTACCTTGCAACTGACAAGATGACTACACATTTCTCTCCTAAGGACAAAAAAATGCTCGTTGAGAAAAGTTTTCAATTTTCTTGGATTAACAATACATTGTTCTATACTGGTCCAAACCAAGTCATGAGAAGGTGTGTACATGAAGATGAAACATATGATATCCTCCATGCTTGTCATGATGATCCCTGTGGAGGACACTTTGCAGCTAAGAGGGAAACTCTAAATATATTAAAAACAAGTTATTACTGGCCTACACTTCACAAAGATGCAACCAATTATGCTAGAAAATGTGATTAATGCCAATGAATGGGCTGCCCAACAAAATTAGATGAAATGCCTTTACATCCACAAGTGGTTGTCACACCATTTGATAAGTGGGGCATGGATTTTATTGGTCCTATAGACCCTCCATCTAATGGGAAGTCCTACATTCTAGTATGCATAGACCATCTGACCAAATGGGTTGAAGTGCATGCAATGAAGCATGCACATGATCTTAAAGTAGCAGAGTTCATGTATGAAGAAATATTCACCCATTATGGTGTGTCGAGAGAGCTCATAATTGATCAAGGAGCATAATTCACATCAAACTTGATCACAATACTCATGAAAGAATACAACATCATACACAGAAAGTCCAGTCCCTACCATCCACAAGCCAATGGTCAGGCGGAAGTCACCAACAGAGAAATTGAAGCAATTCTCACAAAAATAGTTCACCTCCACCATCATGATGGAGCAGCCACCTTTCAGAAGCAGTTTGGGCATACAGAACCACATGGAAGTCAACCGCAATATTCACTCCATTTGAATTGTTGTATGGGAAAGAATCCATGTTTCCCATTGAGTTTGAGAATAAAACATTACGTACTGCACTAAAGCTAGACATTGATCTTCCTACAACACAATGAGACTGTCTGCTACATCTCAATTCTTTGGATGAGATGATAAAATCTGCATTGCAGTGCACAAAGATAATCCAAAAATAGAGGAAGAAATGACATGACTCCCACATCAAGAACAAACAATTTCAAGTAGGTGATTAAGCATTACTATTTTATTCCAGATCTCAAGAAACACCGAGCAAATTACAAACAAGATGGTTATGCCCATATGAAATAGATTATGTCTTTGATAATGGAGCAGTCCAACTGACAACAATTGATCCAGTTCATTTCAAACTATTAGTCAATGGGCATTGACTTCATCTATACCATCAACCCTAGACCAAGGATGACTTCCTATAGCAATTCAGAGACACGACTCCACAAGCACATCAGGTAATACTTCCTGCAGCAGAGGGTGCAAACCTTCTTCCTACAACTTCAACCTAATGATCCTTCGTGTATGCTCATAATAAACACTTCATTTTCTAATGAAGTTCCATTCTCCATTCTTTTTCTATATTCTTCTTTCCAACCCACTCCAATTCTCTACCTTCCAACCACACATCCTCCATGTCATCAAATCTTTCCATACTTCTATGCTTTCAATAAGAGTCCCATTATGACACATACCTCCACAACACTCTTTCCATTCTCGCCACCTTTTTTGTGCATGTGACCAAAAAATGACAGGTACAAATTTTCCATTTTTTCCACTTTTAGCACACACATTTTGGTAACTATATCTAATACTGTGGCATATCTATAATTTGGCATTATGCCAATTTCTTACCCCATGCTAAGTGTGAAAAGTGTGGACACTTCTCTTAATTTCATAGGGGGCAAGGAAGTGTATTAATTTTTCCATGTCACTGCTAGTTGTACCTATCATTCTTTGCAAGATTGTCTGTCAGTTCAAATTTGTACTTGTGTCTTGTTTCATTAGGTCCTTTTATTTTTCATAGAAGTGTTGTACCATAATTCCCAAATATCCCTAATTTTTGACTTGATGTGACCCTAAAAAGACATAATCACGTTATATGCAAAATACTTGCACTTAAAGCTATAATTCCTTGCCGAAAGTGTCATTATTGCTCTTTTTAAAAATAGAGATTGTAAGGAAATTTGTAGTGTTAAGTGCAGTTAGAAGCTTAATTTCAGGGTATTTTAAAAATGAAGAAGATTAAGAATTGGGAAGTTGCAGAGTAGAGAAAATTGTGAATTGACAAATTGCAACAGAATTTGAAGGAAGCATTTCGAATAATGGGAGGGCAGTTGATGCACCATGAACTAGTAGTTCATACCATTCTTCTCACTGATGTAGAAGTAGTCTGGAGATTCAACACTTTTGGATGGCTTGGGTATTTCCTAAAATTGGTAGAATTTGACAAGGAAGTAGCAGCATAATTTATGAGCATATTTGAGGAAGGAAAGGCAAATGTATGGGGTTTGACAGTTTTGGAAACAAAGGAATGCATTCCATAAGTGACCGGGTTGCCTGCAATTGGGGAGCATTATCCTAATGAAAATGATGCTAGGTCAACTCGAGCTGAGTTCACTCCTCCTTTAGACCCTCCATTGGAGATAAACAAACAGGGTTGCAAGCGCATGTCACTTCCTCCCCCATTCAATGAGCTGGAGACACACATTATAAGGTACCTCACCTATGAGGGAGGGTTTTCCCATTTGCATGCACACCATTTTAAATTTCTTAGCTATGTCAGGCATAATTTTCCAGTAAACATTCCAAAATTTCTGTATAATATGTTGAGCATTGGTGTCGAAGAAACCCAGAAAGAAAATACAAATTATGTTTCTCACCATGCCCTAATTAAATTGTTAGTTGAAAAATCCCTTAGAGATGTGTCTCCCTTGGCATGGGAATAATTAGTTTGGTTTAAAACTTTGCAACCCCAGGACAAACTTGTTGAACAACCTATTAATGATAGCGCAAAACCCTCTGAGCTAGATGATGAAACAACTACCCAAGAAGGAGACCCTGAAAATATTGAGAAAAATAGACCTTATCCTACTCCCGAGGGCAATGTACCTACCTCTTCGTAGAATAAAGGAAAAAGAAAAGTTTACGAATGAACTTCAGTTCCCGTGAATGAACCAAAAAACCCTACAGTTTCAAAAAGTAAGAAAATGAAGTTGGCTCCTACAACAACTACTCCTGCAGCAGAGAGACTAGAGAAAACTATTAAAAAGAAAGTTGTGGATGTTACAGAGACTCCCTTATGGATAATTTCTCAATTGAGAGGGAAAATTACACAAGTTTCCTCGGATAGTTAATATGTTCCTTTAAAAAAACCTACCATGGAACCCCATGTTGAGTATGTTCCAGATAATTCTCCAGTTCGACCAGAAATTCCAGATCTTTCTCAGAATTTAAATGATTTATGTGATAATGAGCCTCCCACATCTCAGAGTGAACCTAGAGAAAGTCATCAAAGTGTTCAAGAAGGTAATAATGAAGAAATTTGGTTACCTCAACCATCAGCTCACTCTCACTTTTAGAATGCTCTAGTGCCTTTTCAGAGAACTTGGTTCACTAACTATTTAGAGCAAGCCTGTAGAGAATAGAGGAGACAAAATATTCAGCCAGAAGAGTTTGGCCCTCCTACTCTGTAATCCATTATTTTTGGTTTGTACAATCAATTTTTTCTTATTACAACTCTATGGAAGGAATAAAAGAAGAAGATGCAAAGAGTGATTAATGATAAAAAAGAGGAAATAGAAGACCCAAAGGCACAAATGAAGAGACAAAAATAGAAGATGGACCATGCCTTAAAATTAACTGACCAAATTATAGCTTGCAAGCCTCCTCCTAGAGTATATGCCATTTTATTGAAAGAGCAATTCCTCTTGTTCCAACTAATGATGACTATAAAAGATAAATATTTTGAGTTTGATACAGCTCAGGAATTCCATGGTTTGTACCAAAACCTTCCTATCTGGAAACAAAACCTACTTTGTGAATTGTATCTCAAAAACTTCATCATTCATGAAGAGACTAATTAGAATCCCCTGATTTACATTGGAGACATACATCTAAGAGCCTTGATGTCATAGATGTACAATGAAGCCAATTATGACAGGCAATTAGATAATTACAGGGACCAAGAAAAATCAGAGCAACTACCCTTGAGGGTTGAAAGTAGTAAGCCCGATGTTCTACTAAGGGATTGCTTCAGTCTCACTTATGGGAGCACAAAACCATAAACTAGGAATAGAATTTTTGTTATCAGAGAAGAATTCTACACAAAGTATCAAGGGATGTCCTACTTCACATTTCAAAGAGTCCTAGCTGGTGCCAGAAATAGATGGAACAGGTCGCTAGAGGTTTTTAAGAAGGCTGAACCACATAGTCCTCTCAACCTTGAAGCAATAATTCACCGGGCACCTAAATACATATAGTTAGGAAGACAAATCCAACGTGAGCTCTAGTGTCCCTTGACAATTCAGCCACCAATGCTTGTATGGCCCCTATATGGCATTAATGCTACAAAATTGGACTAGCTACAAGAAGATTACAAGATGGACTTCTGGGAGAAAACCAAAGGATTCTACTACACCTTCAAGAGTAGGAGAGGAAATACTGAACTTGGAGAATTCAGGAGAGTTGCAAAGAAGTGTAATTCTTGAGGACAAGCATTATGCTTGTAGGGGGCAGATGATGGGGCAATAATTTGTCTCTATTTTATATTGATTTTATGCTCTGTTTTAAGACATTTCCAAAACACGTGTGAAACTTTTAAGTACTTGAACTTATGATCATGCTATAAGTACAGTCAGAACCACCAAAACCTATGGGTAGATAGTAGTGACATACTTTGATAAATATTATATATATGTCATAGTATTTCTTATAATTATTTGAATTTATGTCTTAACATTTGGATTAGGTTGAATAGTTGACTTGAATATATATGCATGTGCTACTAATCTACTAGGAAAGAGGAGCGACTTGAGAGTGGATCGACATCATTAATGAGGAAATGGGGAATTCCCAGCTGTGATGAGGATAACCATTATAACACTGCGGGACATGCCTTCTAAATTGAAGAAACTATCATTTCAGGGAATATAGGAACACAACTATGCTATATTTTCTTTGCGGTCAATACTATGTTGAAGCAGTTATCCAGTCTTTATGATATTCTATCGTGGGCTGTTACATTCTCCTTTCTTTATGGCATGAATCAGTTAGACCTTATCTTTCTATTTTAAATAAATATAAATCCTCTATATAAAGGGATATGATTGTTAGATTGTAGCTAGTTTTTGGATGATACCATTGTTGAAATTAAAAGCAAAGTTACTCTTTTAGTTTCATGCATTGTTTCACTATGATGTAATCAATTTTTATGGAAATATAATGAAGGAGTGATTTTGAGTTATATTATGTGTTATTAGTTAGCAGAAGCTAACCAAGGGGGCCCACTTGGAAGGTGGATTAGAGTAGACTAGGTTAAGTTACTTTAAGCATTTACAACATTTCAAGTAGAATTTACTGTTTCTTTCTGCAACATTATAACTCATGTATGTTCCTGCAACATGTGCTGGGATTATTATAGTAAATGCTTTGGGTTGATAGAATAGGTTAAATTTGAGCTTAGAATTGTCAGCATTAATTTCATTAAGTAGTTGTGTGTGTTTACTTTCCTACAGCAATAGCGTAAGTCTCTTTCATGTACTTTCCTTCCTGCAACTTAAGTGATATGACTCTATGAGAGACTTAGTGCACAAATCATACTGTCCCATTTCAGGTATACATCCCTGGGTTGACAATTCAAATGCACTTCATGATAGGGAAAATAATCCTTAGTTTGAATACACTAATCCTAGGAGAAGCTCTGGCATGATTATTATTACCTATTGTGGGGTTGTTTAAAGGTTAAGATTTTTTTGGTACTAATAGTTTCTTGACAATTTGTGGCATGGAAACAGTTTAAGTTTACCAAATCTAAAATTGATTCATTTGTCCTTTTAGTGCTTAAAAAACACATTATATGCCCAAACAACACAATCTCATCTTTCAATTTGGTGCATAAAATTGACGTGGTGGTTAATAATTGAACAAGGCAAAGAATCTTTGAATTTGGTGCATCTAAATTTGAACAACACAATCTCATCTTTCGATTAGGTGCATAAAATTGGTGTAGTGGTTAATAATTGAACAAGGAAAAGAATCTTTGAATTTGATGCATCTAAAATTGAACAAGCAATCATCATTTGGTTTGGGCTTAAAATTGAACTCGCGTGCATGTATGGATGATAGCTCAGTTCACACTTGATATTTTGGTGCTTAAACGACTAACCTTGTCTTGAATCTTTGGTGTGCTTCCACAATCTGTTAGAATAACAACCTTTACACTTTTTAGAGAGGCTTGTCTAGGGAAAGCGCTTCTTCCTCATAGGATGACCTTAAAACGGTAATCCTTCTAATCGGTATATAAACAAGACGTGGGCCAAAGCTTTGTCTTGTATCTAGCCAAGCTCAGGTGAGGCATGTTGATGATAGCCTGGATCAAGTGAAGTATCCCTAAGTAGCCAAGATGGTCAACTAGGCTCTTAAGTGAGTCACACACATACAAACTGATTGGATAAACTCCACAAACCTTACTACAACCCGGTTAATTAGAGACCTACCTGTTTCACCTTTGAACAAGTGTCTTATTATAGTGCAAGGGGTTGAAGAATTTCCCTCCAAGATTCCCAACATATGTGTTCTAGGATATTATGTTGATGAAATAGATCTTCATTAGCACAACAACAATATCTAGGAAAGGGAAAAAAAGAGGCACCTATGTCATGGATATTTGTGTCCTAGTAGTGTGACAATTGTTGGGTGATCTGACGAACATCAAAAGCATTGGGCCTATAATATTGCATCTTGAAGCCAATTAACAATAGATTAATTAGATTGTCTCTATTTTGACCATATGAAAACCTTTCAACTTGAAAAAATTGTAGAACATACACTTTTTATTTTGTATCTTTAAAATACTGTATCTATTATTCTTTCTTGTGTGATCAGTTCTCAAAATGCAAAACCAACATCTTACACTATCAGAAAGAGTCAAACATGTTCAAAGTCTAGGGTGTCAATAAAGTCTATTCTAGAATCACTGTTCCAAAGATCATTTTATTAGACAGATTCCCAAACTGAAATAATTTTTTCAAGACTATCACATGTTGCCACAATCGATGGAAGTTTACCGCAATCGATCCTTTTATTTCCTTAATTGATCCCTTTATTGTTGCAATCCCTGAAAGTTTACCAAGATTGACCTTTCATTCTGCTGCAATCGACAAAATTCTACTGCAATTGACCTATAGACCTATGCTTTTATTCTATCAAGAAAAATTGGATTCCTCTTCTAGAACTCTTCTTTTTACCAGCCTGAAACCTTGGAAAAGATTCCCCCTTTTGTCTGAAAGGTTAGTGTACACATCTAAGGAAATAACAAAGAATTAATGTGAATCTCAAAACATCTAGGATCATCCCTCTTTATCATTTTGACTATTGTTTACCATTGATAATTCAAAAGTTTAGATTTATACTATCTTGATCCCATTATCTCAACTTCATCAATCTTTATCAGCGACTTTGTCTCATCTAAGGCAAGAGTCAAAATCAATATCTTACATCACCAATCTCTGAGATCAAGAGAAATAAAAATTTGTTCTTAGAATTACCCTTGTCAAAATAGGTACTCAAACCCTCTTCAAGAGATTATCCCTTTTATTTGCTTTATATCACTCATTTTAGTTAAAAACCTCAATAACACCATGTCTTTCACACCTTATGGAGGACCTTATACTAGGTCAAAGGCTAGAACCCAACCAAATGAACCCTACATTAACCACCTTCCCCAGTGGGAAAAAGAGTAAGAGGACAACCCATTCAAAACATTGATCTTTCTCTATACATTGAAATGCACAAACAATCCCTCATGGTTCCCAAAGACCAACTATGTTTCAAGATGTCATAAAGGAAGAGCACGAAGATATAGAGAAAGATGCTTATTCTGTGCAAGTGGTCGATGTTGTTGTGGAAATAAACCCTAAAATATTTCTAGCTATGTTCATCAAAAAGGGAGTCAAGCTCCCCGCTGAATTCAATGTATCAACAATATGGTCTGAAACCCACTAGCAGGACAAAGCACAACTTAAAACTCTCAAATGAATCTTGTGATGTCTCAATTATTGTCTCTACTATTATCAACAACCACAAAATCAGCACATACTTGTATAGTAAAAAAATGGAAGCACTTCCATTGTAGATGTGTTTAGCCTTTCGAGTAAGTGGTTTGGGGTCATGGCAAGCACTTTGAATGGGTTCCTGATCTTGACATGGCTTCCTCCCTGTTCTGTTCCTCTTTCCACTCCTGTTTGGCTTGATTTCTGCATTCTGGATGGCAGACTGGTGATTCTGGGCTTCAGGGTCAAGGTCAACATTTTAGGTCTATGTCGACCTCGACCCTGACCTAGGTTAGGGTCAACCTCAACCTTGACCTAGGGTTCAGATCCCGGGGTCTTGCAGTTTCAGGAGGTCGGCCTTTGCAAAAAGTATTTCCTGCTTCCGGGTCAGCTGTTTCGGGTTCCGAAGCATTGATTCCTAAATTATATTCTCCTATGTAGGCCTCCTTGGAAGATTGTGCCCTAATTTCATATAAAAGGGAAGCTTTCTCTCTCATTTTCTCTAACCACCATCAAGTGAGCTAAGTCTTCTAATCAAGCATCAAGCATTCCTAATTGAGATCAAGCATTATCAAGTGAAGTTCAAGCAAGCAATAAAGCAATATTTGAAGCAAGCATTCATCCATTCAAGTATCCATTTTCATGAAGGAGATCCATTGGAGGCCATTGAAGGATTGAAGCTACAAGGTGCCCTTTTGGTGATCTCTCCATCCACCTTCTTCCAAGCCTTTTTCTAATTCAAGAACCCATTCAAGACTTGGTGTTGGAGATCTAAAAGTAAGAGATTGAAGACATCCTACCTTTTTACATTCTACATTTGAAACATACTTGTGGATTCAAGGATTCGAATCCGGCACAAGGACTTTTTCAAGCAAGGTGAATTTATGCATTTACTTTGTCCATTTCTGCAATTTTAATTGCATATATTTGAGGTTAATTCCAAAACTGGGGTTTGACCAAGGAAAACCCCTCCCCACAAAAAAATAATCTCCTTTTTCTTACAGGTACAGGTATAGAACAGTGGATTTGAACCCAGATCTGGATACCCTTTTTGGCAAACTTTCAGGATCCACGAACAAAGTCACTTTCGGATCTATGCAGGTCAAGGTCAACATTATTGGGTCAGGGTTGACATTTGTGGGTCAAGGTCGACCTTTTTCATAAGATGAAATCAGAACGGAAAATGATTTTTGGGTTTTGTTCGTCTCTGCATTTTGGTTCGGTATCAAGTGTCAGTTTTTCCAGAAATAGTCTACAGACCTTAGAAAACATCATTCTTTGATCTGCAATATTTCAAGGTTAGTGCATTTCTCAGATCTTTTCAATTACAGTCATTTATCATTTCTATACATATAATTAATAGAATTTAAGGTATCTCCTTTACTATTCTCCTTTCCAAATAGTTGATTCATTTGTGCATTAACCCTTCTCTTGGGTTGATCAACTTGGATCTCCCATTTGTGCATTTGGGAATTGAAAAGGAAAATCTTGTCTTCTCCTTAATCACAATTGCAATACTTAATCAATATAACTCAGTTAAGGTTAAAAGAATCCAATGAAATCTAGGTAATTCAAAGAACAATCTACACATCAACACCCTACATTTCAAGATAATCAATTCACAAACAATTTATAAATCAAATCAACCCCTAACACACATATTTTATCTTACATTTTAGTAACATTCAATTCCATACGTTACAATACTATGTCTACCCAAACTAGCTCATCCAATCAAGCTAGTACATCATCCACCCAAAACATGATGAGCTCCCAACTTAGTGCACCCATGGTCACCAATTCATCTCAATAATTTGACTCATGACCTTTCAGATCAAGAACTCAAGCCATATCATCAATTCCCCAAATGAGCAATAACTCATTTAGAACTACTCAGACATTGTAGTATATCCCTACTAGCTTTGGATTTAACGCTTCCCAACCACATGAATCAATCTTTATGGGTCTGACATTCAGTTAACATCCGCCAAAGGCTACACCTTTATTCCAACATGGATCCCAACAACAACAGAAACAACAACCTTGTACTAACCAGATACCCTAATATCAAAATCACACACAGGGAAATCAATGCCAAATCCCAAGGAGATCATATGTCCCAATACAAGGAACACAAATGCAAAGCCTTATACCAACTACGACACAGAGATTCAATGTCGGGAATGTTCCTCAATCTCCAACAAACATGTTGATATTACAAGTGTAGAATCTACAAATGCAAATGATGGACATACAAAATTAGTGACAAACCAAGTCTTATACAACATAGGATTTGTACTAGTATCTCTTTGATCATTCTTTGTATATGTCGCCATTTCCAACACACTTTATAATACCAAAATTTGATAAATACAGAGGCAACACCAACCATATGGAACGCATCAAGGAATTGTTTGCTAGCTGCATTGAAGTCACACACGATGAAACATACCTAATGTGACTATTTCCACAAAGTCTAGCCAGATCAATAATGGAATAGTTCTTGAAATTACCACATGGATTTCAATCTTACAGAGAATTGGTTGAAAAGTTTATTTCTCACTTCCATCACAATATAGAATGCAAGGTCAACATCAAGGACCTTTGTGACATTAAGCAAAAAGATGGTGATTCCTTTGTTAAATTATTACAAAGATGGAGAAACAGTACAAAAAAAATAACATATGATGTGCCTAAACAAGATCTAATATTCATGTTCATCGACAATCTAATCCCAGACATGTCACTCAGGATAGAGCTACAACTCACTCTAAATTTCAAACAACTTATAGAATGAGGAGTTTGATGTGAGAAAAACTTGGTCAAGAGAGGAATCCTTGTAGATTCTACCCAAACAAACACAAAAAAGAATGAAATGGATAAGGCCAAATGGTGGAATTAAAACAAGAATATCACCAATGATGGTGTCATGGACGTTAAAACAATCAATTATGCTCAACCCAGGGTTTAATTATAAGGAGAAACCATGACAAATAAAAAACCCATGGTGCACACTCAACAAATGAATACTTAGATTCAAACACCCACTTCTCATGTAGTAGCTGTGTCCCACAACCAACCCAACACACAATTCCCACAAAGGTTTCCTTTCCTAAACTTGAGTACACACCATTAGGAGAGTCAATAGAATCAACACTAAACAAGTTGATTCAAACCAATAATATCACTCTACTAGAAATTAGAGAATACAAACACGGTGATGTGAAACCCAAGTGCTGGAACGATAATGACTTTTGTGAGTATCATCAGGTCAAGTGACATAAGACATCAAACTGCTATCGATTGAAAAACTCTATACAAGACCTAATCGACCAAGGGATAATTGTTGTCACAAATATCCAGTCTAAGAGTACAACATATCACACTATCTTCAATGATATGTTTCATGACCATAATAAAGGGAAAGCCTTTACGTCTGGTAGACAGTCTAAGCAGGTCAACTATACCTACTCCAACTCTAATAGCACCATACATTGCATAAATCCTTAAGACAACCAAGTTGCTATAATTACTATTAGAGATATCAATGCCAAATGTGTTGTCACAACACGATGTTCCAAGGTTGTTTTGCAAGGAATGCCTTCCACCTCAGCTACCCCATCTAACCCCACAACAACTTCCAATCCACAATCCAATTTGGTGGATCAGTTAAAGAGGACACCTATCCAAATATCCATGTTTGAACTATTGTGCATATCCCCACAACATAAGCAAGCCCTGGACCAAACCCTTCAAAATGTAGCAGTCCCACAAGACATAACTCCAAAGAATTTTTAAACCATGGTCAACTATATTGATGTCAATAAACATGCCACATTTACAGACCATGATGTACTACCACACAAGCCTCTGCACAATGATCCCCAACATATGCTTATACCAGTGCATAAACATACGATCCGAAGAGTCCTCATTGATGGCGGGGCTAAGTTAAACATATGTACACTTAAAGTGATAAAATCCTTAGGCTACTTAGAATCTAGATATCAGGGCGTATGATGAGGAAGAAAGGTCATCAAAAGGTATCCTCATTTTACCAGTCAAGATAGGGCCAGTCATAAAGATCACTCCATTTCAAATCATAGATCTTGAATTAGGATATAACATGTTGCTTGAAAGCCCATGGATACATAAAATGCAAGTTGTCCCTTCAACTTATCACCATTGCATCAAATTTCCCTACCAAGGAGTAAAGATCATCATTGAGGGAGATCCAAACCCCTTCCAATATTGCAACACTAAGAGGTAGTACAGATAATCACGTACCTTCAAATCAGGAAGCAAGTATTCCTTTTGCTTCTGATTCCATTCCTAAGGACATACCAAGAAAGGTGGGTAAGATATCAATCAAAGACAAAGGGTGTGGTGAATACATCTATGAGGAAGCCTTTACCATTACCAACATGCCTCAATCTCCTAGATCATATGGAATGCCTAGACTAGTGGAACAAATGAGACTCCGGAACCAGTGTTATTCAAGTGTCCACCAACCACATTTGTCAAATGGGGAAACATAGCTGAAGAAAACCCCTTTGATATAGACATAAACACTTGGTTGTATCAAGATCCTCAAGAGACACCTCAAGCACAAATACGTTTGTCACAATATGGAGCTGGATATACTATGCTATTAAAATATGGATATGATGGCGAGACAAGTCTGGGGGCAAGACAATAAGGATTGATGGAATTGTCTTTACCGCCAACTGAAAGGAACAAAAGAGGACTAGGATATGGTCAAAGTAGAACCAGTATTACCATTTCAGATATACCAGTAGACCGATAATAGATTGCAGAATTAAACTGGGGGTAGAATCCAGAACATGACCTAATCAATAGTATACTCCAATTTTTTTTTTCCACTGGAAGTGAAACCCTCAAATTCCCAAATAAACCTTAATCAAACTATCTGGGATGATTAGGAAAGTGACACATCTAATGAGCATTCTAGCATGAGTGATTCCCACAAGTATGAGTGGTTATCTTTCCATAACTTTGAGTCATCCATCCTTGACTATTCCCCTCGATCCACTAGTACCATACACCTTACTAAAATGTTTGACCAAATGAGCCTAGAAGATCAACTCTGTATCGATAAGCATGTCGATGTTAATTCCTTAGGTGGTGTATCTACTTCTCATTCCAAGTTTGTTGGAACTATCACTACAGTCATGTTCACCCAAATTGAGTCATCATCCCACACATACCTTTGGCTACCCTACCCTAAGTTAATAGATTGGGACCAACAAGGACAACCTGACATGGATATTTTTGAAAATGATGAAGTCATTGCAAATTTCATTGGGCTTCATAAAGGAATACCATATGGAGATCACAAGGCAAGATTATCCTTTGACTTAGTCAAATCAAAATACTTTGGGGAGGAGGCTCCTCTTTCCATATGCAAAATCAAAAACAAAAAACAAAAAAGAACAGTCATTAAGTAGAAATTGTAAGGCACTTTCTGACCATGAAAAAGAAAAGATAAAGGGCGTATCTTCTGGTGAAAACATTTTTGAGGTGCTAGAGGATGGAAAGGTGGAACTCCTCCTCTTAACAAAAGAACAATCATCATTGCTAGTAGAAGAAATAGAGGAATTCAATCTAGGGGATGAAAAGAACCCTAAAAATTTCTTTCTGGCTAAATCACTTACACTCGAGGAAAGAGAACAGTTCATTAGTTTCTTTAAAGAAAGACAAATCAACTTTGCTTGGTCTTATGCTAACATGCCAGGCTTGGATCCAGAGCTTGTACTACATCATCTGCCACTTTTTCTGAATGCAAAACCAGTTAAACAAATATTAAGAAAGATGCATCCACACTTTGCTTTACTTGTCAAAGCAGAACTGAAGAAACTCTTAGATGTAGGCTTCATAAGACCCATTCCATGTGTGGATTGGATATGAAATCTGGTGCCAGTTACAAAACATAATGGTCAGATCCATATATGCACAAATTTTAGAGAGTTGAATAAGGCTTGTCCTAAAGATGATTTTCCTCTAACAAATATCGACATGATAGTTAATTTGATAGTAGAACATCAAATGTTGTCACTCATGGATGGTTTCTCAATATACAATAAAGATTACACCAAAAGATCAATACAAGACAACATTCACATGTGCATGGGGAACTTATTGCTTGAATGTGATGCCATTTGGCCTCAAGAATGCACCTGTGCCACCTATCAACGAGCAATGACAACAATATTTCATGATCTAATTCATAAAATAATGGAATATTATGTCAATGACATACTAGCCAATTCAACACTCAGGAAAACTCACCTACAAGTTATGGGTCCGATATTTGATAGAATGAAAGAACATAAGGTATGACTCAACCCAAAGAAGTGTGCATTTAGAGTTACTATTGTAAATCTCCTTGGATTCATTGTATCACACATAATAATTGAAGTAGATCCAAAAAAAGTTAAGGCCATTCTTGACATGCCACCACCTAAAAATCTTAGACAACTATGGGGTTGACAAGGTAGATTACAATCTACCAGGAGATTCATCTCCCAATTGGAAGATAAGTGTCATCCATTCCAACACCTACTACATAAAGACACAATATTTGTATGGACATAACAATGCAAACAAGCTTTTGAAACTTTCAAAGATTATATACTGAAGTCCCCTATATTGGTGCCACTAATTCCAGCCAGGCCACTCTTGTTATATATATCAACAACGAAATCAACACTAGGTGCTCTTTTGGTACAACATGATGATTAGGGAAAGGAAAGAACCATCTACTACATCATTAGAATATTGGTGGGCTACGAACTAAATTATTCAACAATAGAAAAGTCATGTCTTTTTGTTACCTTTGCTTCTCAAAAGTTAAGACATTATATGTTGAGTCATCAAACAAAGCTCATAGCACACATAGATCCATTGAAATACTTATTGAGTAAAGCAACACTAACATGACGACTCAACAAATGTTTCATGATCTTAAGTGAGTTTGAAATAGAATACATGTATCAAAAGGCTATGAAAGGGTAGGTTATTATGGATCAACTAGCAGATGCACCAATTCCAGATCATCAACATATAGTGTCCAAATTTCTAGATGAATCGACCCTTACAGTACAACAGGCAATAGAAGTCTGACATTTATTATTTGATGGATCATATACGAACCATGGTGTAGGAGTAGGAATAGTACTCATCACTCCACAAAATGATGCAATTCCCAAGTCTTTTCAACTCAAATTTCCATGTACAAATAACATAGCTGAGTATGAATCTATGATCATCGAATTGAAAATAGCTATACAATGGAGAATAAAGAACCTGAGAGTTTATGGTGATTCCCAGTTGGTTATCAGTCAAGTCAAGAATGATTACATGACCAAAGATGAAAAATTGGTCCCATATAGGGAGATGATGGACAAACTGCATGCTTCTTCTCATTACATTGTATTTAAACAAGTTCCAAGGGTTCAAAACAAAGTAGCAACTGCAATAGATACTATAACATATTTGATTGAAATGCTAGGTAATGAAACTAGATTCCAATTTCTGGTAGAACAATTGATGATATCAACATATAAGGCTCCAATAATAGAATCAGTGTGTGTCCTTGTTGGTCCCGAGTCCCCTTGGTACCATGACATGTATACTTACCTACAAGGAAATACCCTACCACCTGACCTATCTAGAAACCAAAAGAAGTCCCTTGTCTGAAAAGCCTCTAGGTACACCCTTCTCACTAATACTTTGTATAGAAAATGTCTAGATGGAACGCTTTTAAGATGTCTCACTTCCACAAAATCCCAGAGAGCCTTATCCAAGGTACATGAAGGAATTTGTAGGGCCTAAGTAGGTGGCAATAGTTTAGCAAAGAAGATCACCAGGATGATATAATATTGGCCAACTGTAGAGACAAGTGCTCATAAATATGTACAAAGGTGTCGACAATGTTAGATACACAGAGAACTTATTCACGCACCAACTCAAGACCTCCACCACATCACTTCATCGTGGCCTTTTTCAAAATGGGGATTTGCCTTAGTGGGAAAGATTACACAACTTCCTCTAATGGTCATAAATACATTATGGAAGCAAGATAATACTTTACCAAATGGGTGGAAGAAGTTCCTCTCACATACATCACTGGTAAATAAATTTCCATTTTTATACCAAATCACATCATTTTTTAGTATGGGATCCCTCAAACCATACTTAGATCATGATACACCTTTTCAAAAATAGGATGTCGATGATCTCTGTGAGAAGTTCCAAATAAAACAAGGTTTCTCTTCATTTTAATATCCCCAAGGGAATGGTCAAGCTGAAGTCACTAACAAAACAATCATGAACATCTTGAAGAAAATAGTCAATGAATCTGGTCAAGACTAGCATTTGCAGCCCAGTCCTGCATTATGGGCATACAAAACAAATGTGAGAACACATACACAAGCAACTCCCTTCTCCTTGGTATATGGATAAAAGGAAGTCCTACCCCTCAAAGTTCAAATCCCATCCCTAAAAATATCACTAAAGAATATCATATCAGATGTAGACTACAGAGTTGCTAGACTCAGTGAATTGGAACTGTTAGATGAGAGACACCAAAATGCACTGAATCACTTACAAGGCTATCAGAAAATCCTTAGAAGAAAATATCACAAGAAAGTCAGGCCATGTACATTTGGAGTAGGAGATCTCATCCTCATGGAAAATCAAAAGAATCAAGTAGAAAGACTTAAACCAGGCAAGTTTGAGCCTAATTAGCTAGGACCATACGTCATCATCACATCATGCAACAGTGGGGCATATCAACTAGAAACTCAAGAAGGAGATCAAATCCCTATTGTAGACACCCTAAAATGGACAGACTTGCAACTTGACATTAAAAATACTAATTTTCATCTATTAATTAATGGTTTTTTAATCATTAATTAATCATATATTTTCTTCTAAATTCATTTCATCTATTAATTAATGGTTTTTTAATAGTTAATTAATCATCTATTTTATTCTAAATTCATTCCCCAAATCGTCTAATCAAATTCCCAAAATTAATTAAATAATTAATTTTATTTAATTAATTAACCTTAATTAATTAATTACCATTAATTAATTAATTAAATTCAATTTCCTATATTTTAAATTGAAATATTTAAACTTACTAATTAAATTCGTCCAATTAAATTAATTTCAATTAAATTAATTTAATTTCATTCAATAAAGCAATTCTAAATAAAAAAGAATTCAATTATCTCACATGTTGAAAAATTTAATTACATAAATGAATTAACTATTCATTTATTTTCAAAGAGATAATCCTTAATTAGATCACATGGGTTACTCCACCCATCTCTCTAGTTCACATGGGTAACTCCACCCATCTCTCCAGGTCACATGGGTAACTCCACCCACCTCTTCAGTTCTAAAAGGTAACTCACAATTAGCTCTTCAGTCAACCAAACTCTATCTCCTCTTTACCAATTGAAGAGGTGGAGTTTACTGATGGCTTCTCCAGTTCCCTTTGATCTCAACCATTCATCTCCCTATCTCTGGGATTGATCTCAACCATTCATATCATCCCCGATTCCTATATAATAAACCCTTCATACCCATTTGAAGGATCCAGGATTTCAAGCTCTCGTGTGTCATGACTCTGTCAGTTTGGTTCTAGCATTCAAGCCATCTTGTGATCACACAAATCCATTCAATTATCAAATTCTTGACACTTCTCAAGTCATAGACGCTTCCCACACCAATATCAAGCATCAAAAATAGCATTTTGGAAGGAGTAGAGAGAGACAATAGAAGTTTCAAGCACTTTGGGGTTTGCATTCATTTGTTTTCCTTTCTTTGCTTGTACATTTTATTGGTTACGTTTAAGTATTCATATTAGTATTTTTGTGTATTTGATTTCTATCATTGCAAATCGGTGCTACTAACCCCGCCTTTGGAAAGCTTGGGAACCATGAATCACGAAAGGAGGCGTACATTTTGGTGAACCTGACGTGAAGAAAACATCCTGAATATTTCTTACAGATGATAGACATAATCAATTAGCTACGGGCGTATGGTTGCAGACCTAATTTTTTATCATTTTCTCGATATCTATGTTATTTTGCAATTGTTGGTATTTAACCGCAATTGATGAAATAGTGTCGCAATTGAGTGGTTTAATACCCCAATTGATTGTAGGCTTTCACATCGCTATTTTGTCATCTTCTGTCTTCTAGAAATTTGTTGGAATTGCCTATATTTGACCACAATTGCCTGTGCTTTGTCACAATTGCCTGTGCTTTACCGCAATTGAATGATCTGTGCCGCAAACAAAAGCATCCTGCTGGAGAACAAAGTTATTTGCCACAATTGCCAACATTCTACCGCAATTGACAGGAGATTGCCGTAATTGAACAACCATTACCGCAATTGACATAAAAGACACATTTTTGTCTATTTTTCTTGGTTTCTATGCAAGGCTGACTGACAGTGAATGAAAAAGAAGGTAATCAGACACATACTAGGTGCTAGAGCATTAAGAGCTACAATAAGGAGAACCACCAACTATCAATCACAACAAAGGGCTATTATTGCAATCACAGCTGAAGATCAAAGCAAAGCATACACAAGGTACATTGACTCAATCAAGAGATTTGCAAGTATAAAGTCACCATTAATTTTAGCAATCTCAATAATCCCAGAGTTTCCAGATATTCTGTTGTTTTGGATTGAAAAGATTTCATTTCTGACAGGTTTGAATTGAGGAGACAAGATAACAATACAACATAAAATTCATTCACTTGTCGATTTGGGTTTAAAAAGAATAGTGTTTGTCACACATCTCACATCTCACATTTTGGAATTTGGTGCTTAAAATTGACGTAGAGACTAAAATTGAACAAAGGCAAAGAATCTCACGATTTGGTGTATTAAAATTGAACAAGCAATCAACACCTACTTTTGGGCTTAAAACTGAACATGTGTGCTTGTATGGTGGTTTAGCTTAGTTTACATTTCAAACTTTCAAAGCTTAATTGAGTTACCTTGTGTCTTGAGTTTTGGGTGCACTTGCACAATCTGTTAGATTATACACCTTTATACTTTTTAGAAAGGCCTGTCCGGGGAATGCGCTTCTTCCTTGGAGAATGACCTTAAACCAGTAATCCTTCTGATCGGTATATAAACAAGGCACAAACCAAAGTTCCATTTTATCTAGACAAGCTCAAGCGAGGTGTGTTGATGATAGTCTGGATCGGGTGAATATCCTTAAGGAGCTAGCATGGTCAACTAGGCTCTTAAGTGAGTCACATACATATAAACTGATTAGATAGATGCCACAGACCCTTACTACAACCTTGTTAATTAGAGGCCAACCCAATCTACCTTCGAACATATACCTTATTATAGTGCAAGGGGTTGCAGAATTTCCCCCCAAGATTCCTAAGATATGTGTTCCAAGGTATTTGTGTAGTGAAAGAGATCTTCACTCCATGGCAACAATACTTGGCAACGACAAAAACACGGGCACCTACGTCAGGGACCTTCGTGTCCTAGTAGTGTGACACTTGCTATGTAAGCTAACATACATTCAAGCATTGGGCCTATAATATTGTATTCTGAAGCCATTGACCTAGATTAATCTGACTTTTCATTGTTGAGACCTCGTGATAACATTGCAACTTGAAAGAGTTGTAGAACATGCATATTGTCAGTCTTCATTCTTCAAAACACAGTGTCTATTGTGCTTGTTCTTTGATCAGTTTCCAAAATGAAAAACAAACATCCAAACTATCAAAATGAGTCAAACGTGTTAAAGTATAGGGTTGTCAATATCATCTGTCTTTCAAATTAGAAGCCTTATTCCAGAAAATCAAAATTATCAGACAATAAGACCTATCTTTGAGTCTTTTTGAAACTTTTTCCCATTTACCACAATTACCTGCATTTTGCCACAATTGATGAAATTTTTCCGTAGTTAGCTCATTTATTTCTGCAATCAACCTATTTATTACTGTAGTCGGTGATAAATTACCGCAATCAACCATTCACTTTTCCGCAATTGGTGGAGTTTTACCCTAGTTAACCAGAGACATTTTTATGCCTGTTCTGACCTGAAACCTTGGAAATACTCTCTATTTTGTGTCAAATACTAGTGTCTATCCCAGAAAAAATGTGAAGAACATTGTGTGAATCTCTAAACATTAAAGATCATCCTGTCTTTGGAAGCATGATTATTGTCCAAGCATTGTTATTTTGAAAGTTCAGACTCGAAATATCTTGATCCCATTATCTCAAACATCATCATCTCTATCAATGACTTTGTCCCATGCAAAGGTCGACAAATCTTATTCTTACGTCATCAAAACTTTGAGATCAAGATAAATCAACATCTTTCTTTAGAATTACCCTTGTCCAAACATAACTCGGACTTTCCTAGAAAGGTTATCCTTTTTTGTTTGCTTTATATCACTTGCTTTAGTCACAAAGTCTAGACCACACTATATCTCAAACACCCCATGGAGGGCCTTACACAAGGTTGATCACTAGAACTCAACCTAAGGACTCATACATCAATAGATTCCTTGCTTGGGAAATAAAGCAAGAGGACGATCCTTTCAAGAATACCAGTCTTTCTCTTTTTGAGAATCCCCGTGGGTCAACCATATTCCAAAATATCATAAAAGAGGAGCTTAAATATATTGAACAAGATTCCCATTCTGCGCAAGTGGTTCACGCTATTGTAGAGAGGAAACCTGAACATTTCTTAGCCATATTGATTAAAAAAGGAGTCAAACTCCCTGTTGAATTCAATGTGTCCACAATATGGCCCAAAAACCCTCTCGTAGGTTAAACCACTACTCAGCCCTCTCAGACACTACCTATGGTTTCTCAAATCTTCCCATCCTTGACAACACCAACATTGGCATAGATGATACCCAATCGAACCAATTTTGTGAACCAAGAAAGCACATCTTCCACACAGAGCATGAGAGGCTCCCAACTGAGTGTACCCATGGTCACTAGTATGCCTCCACCTTCAGTCTTATGGCCTGGCCAATTGAGCTCTCATGCTATGCCTTCCATCCCACCAACAAGCAATGACCTTTTTTCCACCATTCTGCTACCACAACCAATCCCTACTAGCCTTGGGGTCAACACATCATTCCCATAGGGATCCATCTCTGCAGGTCTGAATTTTAGTCAATGCCCACCCAAGGTTTCACCTTTACTCACCCAAATCCAGCAACAACAACCTCAACCCTAGTAGCAACAACCCCAGCTTCAGTTGCAACAAATCCAACCACAACTTCAACAACAACAATATCTCCAACCCAAACAACAAGCACAACAAAACCAACCTTGGGCCACTCACATGCCCCTAGTTTAGAATCATGTGTTGGGAAATCAATAACAAGCCCCAAGGATGAGGTCCTATGTTCCTCCTCAAGGGGAACCAAGACACAACTTCATTCCTACTACAACACATAGGTACAATATCACCAATCCTCCTCAGTCTCAAACAGACATGCTGATCCAACAAGTGCAGAACCTTCAAACCCAAATGATGGATATGAAAAATCAAGGGCAAACTAAATCTTATACCATAGAGGATTTGTACCCGTATCCCTTTGATCACTCTCTTCACATGTCTCCATTCCCAACTCACTTCTCGGTACTAAAATTTGACAAATATAGGGGTAACACCAACCCTATTGAAAAAATCTGAGAGTTTTTTGCTAGTTGCATCAAAGTCGCACATGATGAGACATACTTAATGTGACTATTCCCACAAAGCTTAGCCGGACCAACAATGGAATGGTTCTCCCATTTACCTCATGGCATTCTATCTTGGGGTGAATTGGCTAAAAAGTTCATCACTCACTTCCATCATAACATCGAGCGCAAGGTCAGTATCAAGGACCTTTGCGATATTAAACAGAAGGAAGGAGGGTCTTTTGTGAAATTCCTATAGAGATGGAGGAATACTACAAACCAAATAATGTATGATGTACCCGAGCAAGACTTAATATTCATGTTCATTAACAATTTGATTCCAGACATGTCATTCACAACAAAATTGCATTTATCTCTGAACTTTACATAACTTATCGAATGAGTAGTTCGTTATGAGCATAACTTAGTCAAATGAGGAGTCCTTGCAAATCCTAATCAAACAAATATAAACAAGGCTGAAATGGACAAAGCTAAGTGGTGGAATAAAAACAAAAATGTCACCAACGACGGTGTCATTGATGTGAAAATAGTCAACTATGCACAACCCAAAGTGTCACTGTAAGCTATACCTGTGGCCAACCAACAACCTATGGTGCCTGCTCCACAAGCATACACTCAAACTCAACCTCCCCATGTTCAAGCAGTCGCTATGTCAAACATTCAGCAATAGACTCAATGTAAACCACAGTTTCAATTCCAACAAAAAGATTTCACACCATTAGGAGAGCAGATAGAATCATCTTTATGAAAACTAATACAATCCAACAATATCACTCTCCCAGAAATTAGGGAATTTGAACACGCTGAAAAAAAACAAGGTGGTACAATGACAATGATTTCTATGAGTTTCATTGGGTGAAGGGACACAAAACACCCAACTGTTACCGATTGAAACACGCTATCCAAGATCTGATTGACACAGGGGTCATCGATGTAACAAATACCCAAACCAAAGGAACAACTGATCATACAATATTCAATGATACATTTAATGATCACAATAAGGGGAAAACCTCTAGGTCTAGTGGACCATCAAAATAGGTCAACTATACTTATGCCAACAGTAATAATGTTATCAATTGCCTCAATCCTTCAGATAGCCAGGTGGCTACAATCACTATCAGAGACCAAGGTAACAAATGTGTTGTAACCACATTTCGTACCAAAGTTTATCTTGCAAGGAGCACCTTCCTTATCTGCTACACCAGCCGACCCTCAAGCAAATTCAGATCCACAGACAAGCCTAGTGGATCAGCTAAAGTGCACGCCTGCCCAGATCTCCATGTTTGACCTCTTGCGCATATCTCTGCAGCATAAACATGCACTTGACCAAGCCCTTTAGAATGCAGCTATCCCAAGGGACATAACCCCTGAGAGCTTCCAAATGATGGTTAACTATATAGCTACTAACAAAAATGCAACATTCATAGACCATGATGTACCATCTCATAAACCCCTGCATAATGATCCTTTGCACTTGCTTGTCTAGGTCCACAAAAGCGCTATTCGTAGAGTCCTTGTTGATGGTGGGGCTAGATTAAACATCTATACTCTAAAGTTAATCAAGAAATTAGGATATTCAGAATCCAGTATTGATGTCACAAGGAGGATCAATATCAAAGCTTATGATGAAGAGGAAAGATCCTCTAAAGGTATTATCATTCTACCTATCCGGATTGGTCCAGTCGTCAAGAACACTCCCTTCAAGATCCTAGATCTTGAGTTGGGATACAACATGTTACTAGGGAGACCATGGATACATGAGATGTAATCTATACCTTCAACATACCATCAGTGCATCAAGTTCCCACACTAGGGAGAAGAAATCATCATTGAGGGAGATCCAAACCCTTTCCAATATTGTAATGCGGTCCAAATCAACACTGACAACCAGGTACCCTCAAATCAAGACATAAGCATCCCTTCCTCTTTAGATTAAAATCCCAAGGATATCACATGGAAAGCGGGAAAAATATCCATTACTGACAAGGGTTGTGGTGAATACAGCTATGAGGAAGCTTTCACTATCATGAACATGCCTCAGAGCCCAAAAACATATGGCATGCCACAACTAATTATTATAATAGAAAATACAAAGCTTGTTCTATTCAGGTGTCCACCCACAGCCTTTGTCAGATGGGGAGACATTGTAGAAGAAAACCTATTTGATCAAGATATCAATACATGGTTGTACCAAGATCCACAAGAGACACTTCAACAACCCATACCCATATCAAACTATGGAAATGGTTATACAATGCTACAACGATTTGGGTATGATGGTACAACTGGTCTGGGGGCAAGGCAACAAGACTTAATGGAACTGTCTCTCCCACCAACCCATATAAATAAGAGAGGGTTAGGTTATGGGAAACAAAGAATTGGTCCCATCACATGAGACATACAACTTGATCAAGAATAAATAGCAGAGTTACACTGGGGGCAAAACCCAGAACACATCTTGATAAGCAACATACTATAACAGTTGATAACTGCTGAAGTGGGGACCTCTCAAACCTGAATAAACCTCAACATAGCCATCAACGATAACGCAGGAAGTGAGACATCCAACAAGCATTCTAGTGAAATTGACTCGCACAAGTACAAGTGGAGATCCCTTCACACATCCAAACTGTCAATCCCAGACTATTCCCCTCGGTCAGCCACCACCATACACCTTGATGACTTGTTTGACCAACTATCCCTTGATGACCAACCCTGCATTGATAAACATGTTGATAACAATTTTTTAGGTGGTGAGTCCACATCACAGTCTAGGTTTGTTAGAATGATCTCCCCTTCAACCAAACAAAGTCAACCTAACACGAGGGCCTATGTCCTGTACACCCAGAACTAATATAGTGGGATCAACAAGGACTGCTTGATATGGATGTATTTGAGAATGATGAGGCTATCGCAGATTTCATGGGACTTAGAGAGGGAATACCATCAGGAGACCATAAAGCAAGTTTCTCCATTGACCTCAACAAATCAACATACTTTGGGGAGGAATCCCCTCTTTCCAGTCATCAAAACAAATTGAAAAATAAAAAAGAATCATCAGTAAGTGAAAACTGAAAGGCACTTATTGACATAAAAAATAATAAAAGATAAAAAAGATGTATCTTCTAGTGAAAAACTCACTGAGGCGCTAGAAGATGGAAAGAAGGAACTCCTCCCCTTGACAGAGGAAAATTTGGCATTGTTAGTAGAAGAAACAGAAGAAGTCAACTTGGGAGATGACAAGAACCCAAAGAACATCTACTTGGAAAAATCACTCACCCCGGAGGAGAGAGAACAATTCATCAGTTTTTTCAAGGAAATAATGATTAATTTCACATGGTCCTACTCATATATGCCATGATTAGATCCAGAGATTGTGTTGCATCATCTCCTATTGCTACCCAACTCCAAACATGTCAAATAGAAGCTGTGAAAGATGCATCCCCATGTTGCATTACTAGTCAAGGCAGAATTGAAAAATCTCCTAGATGCTAAATTCATAAGACCGATCCCATACATAGACTGGATATCGAATCTTGTACTAGTTACAAAGCACAACAGTCAGAGTCAAATTTTCACATACTTTAGAGATCTTAACAAAGCTTGTCCTAAGGACAACTTTCCTTTGCCTAACATCGATATGATAGTAGATCTAACAAATGGCCATGAAATGCTATCACTCATGGATGACTTTTTAGGGTATAATCAGATAAGGACCACGCCAGAGGATCAACATAAAACAACTTTCACATGTCCTTGGGGCACTAATTGTTGGAGTGTCATGCCGTTTGGTCTAAAAAATGCTAGAGCAACATATCAAAGGGCCATGACAACCATCTTTCATTATCTCATCCACAAGACAATGGAAGACTACGTTGACGACATACTAGAAAAATCAATACTTAGAAAGGATCATCTACAAGTATTGGGACCCATCTTTAACAAAATGTAGGAATACAAGGTCCATTTAAAACCAAAGAAATGTGCATTCGGTGTCACAACAGGGAAGCTACTAGGGTTCATAGTGTCACATAGAGGCATTGAAGTAGACCCATAGAAATTCAAAGAAATATTGGACATGCCACCACCATCCAAAGGCAACTAAGAGGGTTACAAGGAAGGCTTTAATCAATCAAGCGCTTCATAGCTCAACTAGCAGACAAGTGCCACCCATTCCAACATCTACTACACAAAGATATCAAATTTATATGGATAGAACAATGTGAAAAAGCGTTCCAAATATTCAAAGACTATCTACTCAAGTCTCCTATATTGGTGCCACCAGTCCAAGGTAGACCATTGGTTCTATATATCTCGGCAATGGAATCAACATTAGGCATCCTTCTGGTACAACATGATGACACATGTAAGGAGAGAGCCATCTACTATCTAAGTAGAACATTGGTAGGATATGAGATCAACTATACGCCAATTGAAAAATCATGCCTTGCAGTTGTCTTCACTTCCCAGAAGCTGAGGCATTATATGTTGAGTCACCAAACAAAGTTGATAGCACATATTGATCCTTTAAAGTACCTCCTAAGCAAAGCAACACTCATTGGATGACTTGCAAAGTGGGTAATGATCTTAAGTGAGTTTTACATTGAGTATGTAGATAGAAAGGCCATCAAAGGGGAAGTGATTACGGATCAACTAGCAAAGGCACCTATTCAGGATCATCATCCTATCATTTCAGACTTTCCCAATGAGTCTATTATGACACTACAACCAGCGATCGAGGTATGACAACTATACTTTGATGGGTCGTGCATGAACCATGGTGCAGGGGGCATGAATAGTGCTCATCACTCTGAATAATGATGCAATTCCAAAATCTTTCAAACTCAACTTCCCATGCACAAATAACATAGCAGAATATGAAGCACTGGTCATCAGATTAAAGACAACAATTCAATGGAGAATCAAGAACCTTAAGGTCTACAAAGATTCACAGTTGGTCATTATCCAAGTCAACAATGATTATATGAAAAAAGATGAGAAGCTAATACCATACAGAGCACAAATGGATAGGTTGCGCACTAAGTTCCAATACATCTTCTTCGAGCAAATACCATAGGCTCAAAACAAAGTTGTAGACACGATGGCTACCATAGCATCACTAAACGATATGCCAGGCAATGAAATCTGATTCTAGTTTCTAGTGGAGCAACTCATGATGTCATCACATCAAGCACAAATCATAGAATCATCATGTGTCCTTGTTGGTCCTAAAACCCATGGTACCATGATGTATATAATTACCTCCAAACTAGTGTCTTACCTCCCAACTTGTCTAGAAACTAGAAAAAGTCCCTCATCTACTAAGCTTCTAGGTATACCATCCTCTCAACTAATCTATATAGATGAAGTCTAAATGAAACGCTATTACAATGTCTCACTTCCACGGAATCCCAGAGAGCTATGTACGAGGTACATGAAGGAATTTGTGGAACCCATGGAGGTGGAAACACCTTAGCTAAGAAGATCATCTGCATGGGATACTACTGGCCCATAGTAGAGACAAATGCAAAAAAATATGAACAAAGGTGTAGGCAATGTCAGATCATGGAGACCTCATCCATGCACCAACCCAAGAACTAAATCCTATCACTTCACCACTACCATTTTCTCTGTGGGGATTTGACCTAGTGGGAAAGATTACACCTTCCTCAACAAATGGACATAAATACATCATAGCAGCAACAAAGTACTTCACTAAGTGGGTGGAAGAAATTCCCCTCACTTACATAACTAGAAAGCAGATATCAATGTTCATTCTCAACCACATCATCTGTCGATATGGGATTCCTCAAACCATCCTGGCAGATCATGACACACCTTTCCAAAACAAAGATGTTGAAGAGCTATGTGAATAGTTCCAAATCAAACAAGGATTATCTTAATTTTATTATCCTCAAGGGAATGGACAAGCTGAAGCAACAAACAAAACAATTTTGAAAATCTTGAAGAAAATAGTGAATGAATTAGGGTGAGACTGACATTTACATCTTAGTCCCGCGTTATGGGCATACAGAACTAGTGTGAGAAAACCTACAGGATCCACTCCTTTCTCCCTAGTATATGGATTAGAGGCAATCCTACCCCTCGAAGTGGAAATACCATCCCTGTGGATATCATTAAAGAACCTGATTTCAGACGAAGACTATAGAGTAGCAAGGCTCAGTGAACTAGAACTACTAGATGAAAGAAGCCAAAATGCATTCAACCACTTACAAGGATATCATAATTGCCTTAGAAGGAACTATCATAAGAAGGTGAGGCCATGAGAATTTGAGGTAGGAGACCTTGTCCTCATGGAAAATCAAAAGAACCAAGCCAACCGAGTGAAACTAGGAAAGTTCAAGCTTAACTGGCTAGGACCATATGTCATTGTCTCCTCTACCCAGAGTGGGACATACCAACTGGCGACACCAGAAGGAGATAAGCTCCCTAGATACATAAAAAATATGCACCTCAAGAGGTTCTACTCTTGAGGTCTCAATGGTTAAGTCATCTATCTACATATCTAGAAAGTACCAAAAAAATAAAAAAAATAAAAAAAAAATACAAAAGGTTACCTTGGTGAAAACCTGGCAAACAAGCGCCTTGGCAACAACAAAAGAATAAAAAAAGAAAAAAAGTAAAGAGAAACAAATCGCTCTCTCTGTGAAATCCTGGAAAATAGGCGCTATTGAGTAGGTACCTTGGTGAAAACCTGGCAAACAGGCGCCAAGTGTTCATCCAGCTTCACCATAAATGAACTCCAAGATCAAAAGCTTGAGCACACTTGAAATGCGAGGATGACTACCGAAGCTATATCCAGAAGCACAAACCCCTCTGAGAACCAACACTTATCCATGGTTAGTACTGGTCCACCAGACTAGGGGGTGATTCTAAATGTCCTAAAAAAATCCCTAAAAATTAGAAAACTCATCAAAAATCCTAAAAAGATAAAAAAATCTTGAGAAAACCAATCTTCATAAAAAATAATAAAAAAATCACAAAATCCCAAGCAATAAAACCAACTCGGTTACCAAGAGAGAAAAGGGCGATCAAGCCTAGTCAATCAATGTCACAACCATGAGCTTTGAAAATGAGCATTAGGCCCATATGACACAACTTTATCAATCTATCAAATCTATCAGCAAGCAAACTGGCGGCCAAGCCAATCCATCAAATGTCACAATCATGAACTTTGCAAATTAGGATTAGGCTCATTTGACATAGCTTGATATCCCACCAAAATGATCAAAATCAATCAATCAATTATCTTACACAGTGATGGATACGCTCAAAACTAGACATGTCAGTCTTATATGAGTCATCTATTACTGAAACCAAACACAATCAAAACAATCAAGCCAATCAAGCCTATCAAGAGAGTCGAGCCAATCAAGAGAATCAAACTGAATCAAGGAACAATAAAAAATGTTGACTAGGTCAGTTACTCGGTTAGATGTCAGTCTATATTTTGCGGTTATGTTCTTATGCAACTCTAGGATCCACCAAGTGAGGAGAGTAGCTATGATGGATCATATCTTATTTTCTTTGATTGCCGTCTGTTGAAAGTTCACTTCAATTCTAGGGCCATGATGATTTAGGATAAATGCAGTAGGTGCTGTCACTTATCTGGCAGCCACGCAGTTCCATGATCTGAGCTTAACCCTGGGAAATAATTTGGACATTCCTTCTCTGTTATATGCTTGTTTATTTACCAATAGAATCAAAGCGGTATCCAGATGGACTCTGGGTGCATTGGATTTATATCTTGGTTTTTATGGGATTTCTTCTTAAAATCAAGAGTTCATAGTGTTATCCAGATGGACTCTGGGTGCATTGGAATTCTATCTTGGTTTTTTGGTCTTTCTTTTCAAAATCAAGAGCTCACGGTGCTATCTGTTTAATGCTGAATGTGACCTCTCAATCCAACAAGAAACTCAACATAGTCCTTATTCAATCTATTTGATTTGCAGAGACAAACATGAATTGTTTGTTCTACAAATGATTGAGACGACTTGTTGCCTCCTAATTAGGAGTGATTTTTGTAGTGTACCCTCAGAACGAGAGTCAACAACCAGACCTTCTCTAATACGGAGGATTTTTAGAGTGCAAATGTGTGTGAAATAGCCATCAAATGTGAGAA
>MU226915.1:1189621-1220944 GCA_018584345.1 Thuja plicata | reverse complement strand
CACCCACCTCTTCAGTTCTAAAAGGTAACTCACAATTAGCTCTTCAGTCAACCAAACTCTATCTCCTCTTTACCAATTGAAGAGGTGGAGTTTACCGATGGCTTCTCCAGTTCCCTTTGATCTCAACTGTTCATCAACCTATCTCTGGGATTGATCTCAACCATTCATATCATCCCCAATTCCTATATAATAAACCCTTAATACCCATTTGAAGGATCCAGGATTTCAAGCTCTCGTGCGCCATTACTTCGTCAGTTTGGTTCTAGCATTCAAGCCATCTTGCAATCACACAAAGCCATTCAATTATCAAATTTTGGACACTTCTCAAGTCATAGACGTTGCCCACACCAATACTGAGCATCAAAAACAATGTTTTGAAAGGAGTAGAGAGAGACAATATAAGCTTCAAGCACTTTGGGGTTTGCATTCATTTGTTTTCCTTTCTTTGCTTGTACATTTTATTGGTTACATTTAAGTATTTGTATTAGTGGTTTTGTATATTTGATTTCTATCATTGCAAACCGGTGCTACTAACCCCCGCCTTTGGAAAGCTTGGGAACCATGAATCACAAAAGGAGGCGTACACCTATTTATATCAACAACATGCACCTCAAAAGGTTCTATGCCTGAGGTCTCAAGGTCAAAAGAGCATATCTAAAGATCCTAAAAAATACAAAAATGTAAAAAGTTATCTTGGTGAAAACCTGGTAAACAAGCGCCTTGGCAACAACAAAAAAATGAGAAAATGAGAAAAAATTAAAGAGAAAAAAAATCACTCTCTCAGTGAAAACCTAGCAAACAGGCACTATTGGGCAGGTACCTTGGTGAAAACCTGGTAAACATGTGCCAAGTTTAAGGTCCCTCTTCGCCATCAATGAACTCCAAAAGATTCAAGTTTGTACTCCATGCATGCAAGATTGAGTACCCAAGATTATTACAAAAGTGCAATCCCCTTGGAGACATCACACTTATCCATGGCTTGTACTAGCTTACCATACTAGGGGGCAAAAGTCCTGAAAAAATCTAAAAATCTTAAAAAGCCATTAAAAATCCTAAAAAGAGCAAAATGTCCCGAAGATATCAATCATAAAAAATAAAATATTGCAAAAATCTAAGCAATAAATCATCTTTGTCAACAACAAGCAAATGACGATCAAACAATCAATCAAATGTCAAAACTATGAGCTTCACAAATCGACAATGGACTCATATAACTCAGCTTTATTAGCAATCCAATATGTCATCAATCAAATGATTCAATCAATCATCAATAAAGCTATCAATTATCTTAGAGAGTGACAAATATACTCAAAACCAGATAAATCAGTCTTATAAGTCATCCATTCCTGAAACCAGACACATCTACAAATCAAACATAAAAAATCAAGTAAATCAAGGAACAATAAACTGTTGACTAGGTCAGTCATGTCAGTCTGTTGTCAATTTATCTTATGCGATTGTGTTCTTACGCTACTCAAGGATACCACTGAGTGATGAGAGTGGCTATAATGGATCATGATCTTGTTTTCTTTGTTTTCTATTTGTGGAGTGTTTCAATTTGATTATGGGGCAATGATGATTCAGGATAAATGTGGTAGGAGTTGTCACACTCTGGCAACCACACAGTTCCACGATCTGAGCTAACCCCTAGAAAAGAATTGAACAATCCTTATCTAATATATTATTATTGTTATCAGAGACCATAGCGGTATTCAAATGGTCAATATCTAGGTGCATTTCATTCTCTCTTTTTCATTTATTTACTTCTTGTTATCATAGATCATAGCGGTATCTAGATGGTCAATATCTGGGTGCATATGGTTCTCTTTCTTTTCATTTATTTACTTCTTGTTATCAAAGATCATAATAGTATCCATATGGTCAATATTTGGGTGCATATGGTTCTCTTTCTTTTCATTTGTCGACTTCTGGTAATCATAGATCATAGCAGTATCTAGATGGTCAATATCTGGGTGCATTTAAATCTCTTCCTTTTCATAATAAGGTGCAATAATGAATATAATTAGAAAGTATGACAATGACTTGGTTTCATCACTCATTCTTTCATTCAGTTACACAACTAAACTCTCACTACCTTATTTCTAACTAACACATGCATGTACTCAGGCACATTATGCATTTTAGTTTGCATCCATTTATTGCATAAGAAAAAAAATCAAACACTTATGCATATTAAATCATATAATCAATGCATCAATCATCGATAACATCATAACTAACATAGGAATGCATTCATGATGATCATATAGTGATTCAATATTATCAACAAATTAATGCTCATCTGACACATTTTTTTATGTTTAATTTGGTGAGGGGGCATATAGTCCACCTGTTGTCACTAGGGCAAGCTGGGGTAGGATCAAAGCAGAAGGTTCTTTGACACAATGCCACAAGACACAATGTATCAAAGAGGGGCAAATGTAGACATCCCAATATGGACAGACTTGCAACCTTACATTTAATTACTAATTTTCCTATATTAATTAATGATTTTTTAATAATTAATTAATCATCTTATTTCATCTAAATCCAATCATCTAATCATTCAATCATTTCCCCAAAATTAATTAAATAAATAATTTTATTTAATTAATTAAATTCAATTTCCTAAAGTTTAAAATCAAATATTTAATCTTATTAATTTATTCTTTTAATTAAATTAATTCATTCAAATATTCAATTTTAAATTAATAGAATTGAATTATCTCATGTTTGAGTATTTTAATTTCTAAAATTAAATAAATAATCAAATAAATAAACTCTTCAGTTCCAAGAAGTAACTCCAATTCAACTCTTCTATTCCAAGAGATGAATCCAAGTCTTGTCTTCAGTTCTAAAAGGCAACTCACAATCATCTTTTTAGTTAACTAAACTATCCCCTCTTTTCTTCAGTTAAAGAGGTGGAGTTTACTAATTGCTTCTCCAGTTCCTTTTGATCTCAACCACTCATCCTCCAATTTTTGGGATCGATCTCATCCGTCCAAATCATTTTTCATATTCTATATAATCAACTCTTCTCAACCATTTTAAGGATCCAAGATTTCAAGCTTTGTGCATAATTACTCTGCAGGATTCTTGTACGAAGCATCGAGTGAAATCATTACCGCATTGATCTCATTTCTCAACACTCCCAGGTCACAGATGCTTCCAATACCAATACTGAGCACCATTTATACAACATTTTAGAAGGAGTAAAGAGAAGCAATAGAAGCTTCAAGCATTATGGTTTGAATTCGTTTGTTTTCCTCTATTTTTCTTGTTATTTTATTGTCCATAGGTTCATTCTTAGTGGTCCTGATTACTTTCCCCCATTGAAAATCAGTGTTACTAACCATTGTTTGAGTGTGTGGAATTGGATCTATATAGTTCAAAATCTCAAGAATGACAATCTGAAGGAAAAACAAATGAAGAACCTAATGTGAAAACTAGACCTTTCAGAGGAAGATGCTTTGGATGCAACGAAATTGGTCACATGAAGAGGGATTGCACAGGTATGACTCCTTATAAGTCATTTTTTGGTTATTGTTTCAATTGCTATGAATATGGGCACACGAAGGTAGAATGTAGAAAACCTGATCAATGATCAAAGAAGCAAGATTATATCAGTAAGGAAAGAACATCTAAGATCACATGTTATAAGTGCAAAAACTCTGGGGACATTGAGGGAAATTGTAGATTACAGGTTAATTAGAACACACCACCATCTACATTTTATAAATGCAATAATCAAGGTCACATAGTGAAGTTTTGTAGAGATAATGGACCATCGAGCAACAAGAAACTACCTACAATAATAAAGAGGAACATTGGTGATGTTGGAAAGAGCATGACAAAATACATGGATGAGTTCAACCACCTTTTTGTGAAGGAAGGAAACAAGAAAAGTGATAAGGTATGGAAAGTAAAGAATTAGAGTGAGTCTAAGGATCAAGAAAAGTTAATAGATGATACTGGATCTTTGCCTAATGTTACTATTGCCACATCAGCCTAAATGGCCAAGCATGGCCTTAGGGGGAGCTTTGAGGAAACATAATAGTGTATTATCTAGCCCCTGATTTACAAATTTAGATGATGCAAAGTTAGATACAGGTACAAGGATATTTTTGGAAGCTACATACTCTATCACAAGGTCTAAATGGTAACACACTCGGATCACCTAGAACTTCATGGTTGACTGGGAATGAAAAAATATTTTTGAAATTTATTGGGAAATACATTAGAAGTACACTACGAGATTTAAGTATGATTACTTAGTCATTTTTTTATGACCGTTTGAGCACTTGTGAAGATCAGAGAGAAGACCACTCTTGTGGTCTTGGATGTTGCTAAGAAAGTCCTTGACCATATTGAGAAGCAGAACAAGCTAACTGATAAGGTTGAAGAAGTAGTAAAGGATAATACCGAGGATGAAGAGAAGAACATGACAAAGAGATCAAAAAAGAAGTCTAAGAGGAAGGATAAGGTATTGGAGAGAAGAAATCAGTACTGTTGTCTACACTTTGAACATAATTTAGATCAATGAAAATTGAGATCCCAGAGAATGAGAAGAATACCAAAAAATCAAGAGACAAAACAAATTCTTGAGATTTAGACATGCTTGTATGAGCCTATAGAAGCACCAAAGACACCAAGGTATGTTAAAATGAATAATCCTGATAATAAGATTATTGGCGATGTTAATAAGGGAATGATTACAAGGTCTAAAGCTATAAATGAGCTTTGTTTGATTTCACAAGTAGAACCTAAGACTACTAATGAGGCATGTAAAGATGAATATTGGATTAAGGCAATGTAGAAAGAATTAGATCAGATAGAAAAAAACAATTGGAAATTGATTCCCATACCTAAGGACAAGAATGTAATTGCAACTAAATGGGTTTTTAGAAATAAAATGAATGAAGAAGGCATGTTTGTAAGAAATAAGGCTGAACTTATCTTCAAGGGCTATTCACAACAAGAATGTATATTATTTGAAGAAACATTTGCACCTATTGTGAGGTTAGAGGCAATGAGATTTTTCCTTTCTTTTGTAGCACATAAAGACTTTAAGGTATATCAGATGGATTTGAAGTCTGCATTTTTGAATGGTGATCTAGAGGAAGAGGTCTACATTGAGCAACCTGATGGTTTTCCTTTGAGAGATGATGAAGACATGGTTTGTAGATTGAAGCAGTCATTTTATGGTCTGAAACAAGCTCCTAGAGCTTGGTATGCTTGATTAGACATGTATTTATTATATCTTGGTTTCAATAAAGCTAATGCAGATAGTAATATATATTTGAGAACTTGTGAAGATGGAATCTTGATTGTTTAAGTCTTTATGGATGATATAATATTTCATGGAAATGATGAAATGAGTAACAATTTATCTGAGAAAATGAAAAGTGAATTTGAAATGTCTATGATTGGTGAAATGAAGTTCTTCCTTAGTTTGCAAATTACTCAAAGTAAACATGGCATTTTTTTTTCTCAAACCAAGTATCTTAAGGACTTGCTTAAGAAGTTTGGGATGGAAGATTGTAAACCTGTTGGAACACCTATGGTTACTAGATGCAAGCTTACTACTACTGATGAATCTCAAAGTGTTTTTCTGACAAAATACAGATCCATGATTGGAGGTTTGTAGTATTTAACTCACACTAGACCATACATAGCTAGTGCAGTTAGAATTGTTGCGAGGTTCCAAGATGATCCTAAGGAGACTCACCTTGTTGGAGTTAAAAGTATATTCTAATATTTGAAAGGGACACTATAATATAATTTATGGTATGAAAAGTTTGATAATTTTACATTGCATGCTTATACTGATACTGATTGGGTAGGAAGTGTTGATGATAGAAAAAGCACCAGTGGTGGAGCATTTATCCTTGGAAAAATGTTGGTTTCATGGTTAAGGAAGAAGCAGGATTGTGTAGCACAGTCTAGTGTTGAATCAGAATATGTATATGCTACTATAAATTGCACACAAATTGTTTGGATGAAACAGATTATAAAGGACATTGGGATAACCTTTGAAGAGCCAATGGTTATACATTGTGATAATACAAGCACAATGAACATGTCAAAGTATCATTTTATGCATTCAAAGACTAAACATATTTCAATCAAGTATAAATTTTTGAGAGACAAGGTTGCGGAAAAGGAAGTCAGATTGGAGTACATCAGTACAAAGGAGCAAATAGTAGATATATTAACTAAAACTTTGTCAAAAGGTGTATTTGAGTATCTCAGAGGTATGATTAGGGTGAGAAACCCTCCTTGTGAGAACTAAATGATGCAAGAATGCATCATTCTAGAAGTTATTAGAGCTATATTATTCTCTAGACTTAATTATTAGATCTACTCCTTAGGGGGAGTGATCACAGGAACACAACAAAACATATTTGGGTGATCAAGCACCGGGTTTGTTGCAAGTATAGATTTGAAAAAGATACACCTTGTAGAGGTGGGATATGTAGAGAAGGAAAAGAGATATGAAACCCTTTTCCATTGATGTCAAAGGGGGAGAGATATAAAAATCCCTACTATTTTAGAGGGAGCTATGAAAAGGATATTGAGAAGATTGTATTAAGAAATCTACTTTTGGGTTGATGGATTTTCACATATTTTGCCATCAATGCCAAAGGGGGTATTGTTGTAATTTCTATTTCTTGAGGTATTGACATTCATGTTTTGTCATTGATGCCATCATATGTTTCAGTTGGATGTAGTAGAAGTCTCAGAAAGACTGGTTATCACAGGTATATGCGAGATTGACAAATGTGTACGACATGTGAGAGTATGTGAGCATGGATTTCTATAGAGAGATGAGTGTATACCTTATGTATAAGGTCACTGGATCTTATGTTGGTATTTTCATGATTTATAGATGTTTTGGTAAAGACTGGTGATAGTGTAGTGACAGAGGATTATGACAAAGATGGTCTTTGAGTTTTTGGGATAACTTGGATGTGAGCACGAGTTATGATATGAAATCTTTAGGCATGATAAAAGATACACGACAGAACATTATTTGTGATTCTTGGGTCTTCAGATTCTTGATGATGTCTGTTGAGGCGCGTGGACTAGCAAAGACCTATTTGGGGCCGACTACAGAGATGTAACATGCTTTAAGATTGGCGAGCGTGAATTATGGATCTTGGCGCATAACTAATGATTTATATTTGTTAATTACTTGTGTAAGGTACTGTATGTATCTTAGAAAGGGTCTATGTAATTTTTTGTGCATTGGGGAAGTCTTACCATGACGACCTAATTGCTTAATGTATCTTATATAAAGGAAAGAAGTGTCTTGTTGTTTAAAGGCATGGAATGGATTTATTGCATAATACTGCGAGCATGTGGATGCAAGTTTTGTTGGATGTAGAGCAATGATTATGTTTGTAATGCACTTCATTAGAATTGTATAGGCAAAGAAAGTTGATGTCAATCAATTCACTGTTATAAGTATAATTTATACTTCTCTTTGGATAGTGGGTCTAGAAGTTGGGTTTAACCTTCATAAGGTGGATTTAATCTTCACTTTGGGAAGTGTGCCTGAGTAGTGAGCTCATAATTTCATTTAGCTTCTAACAAGGTTGAGAAGACTCCTAACAGGGTCTGTCCTTTAACAAGAACTTTTACTAGATGTAATAATCCAATTCTAACAAGACTAGATCTCCTAATAGGGATACATTATTTCTAGTGCATTATTTGTGGGTTCCATTCCCACTGGGATTTTTCCCTTAACAGGGCTTCCTTGATAACAAATCATGGTGTTATGAGTTATTTTATTTATGTGTATAATCTTATTATTTATACTATTGCATGGTTAAGTTTCAAACAATTGAGATTAGTTAAAAGTGATACAACATTGATTCACCCCCCCCCTCTCAGTGTTTCTTGATCCTAACAGTCTAGAGCCAAAAGATAAGAGATTGTTGAGCAATTAACTAAGAGTCAAGACTACATTGAGCAATTGTCTGAACAAAGTGGATCCGAGTAATTTGAAGCAACCTTGGAAGAATTATCACAAGAGAATGAACAAATGCATAAGGACAAGAAGAACATCAAGGGAGAATTGAAATATTTTTTAATTAGGATGGGTGAAGAAATGGAACCAAGGAAGGCAACAAAAGAAGAAAATATAATTGCACAAGAAGCCCTAAAACCAAAAGATAAATCCCTAAAAGTTAAAGTAGATGAGCTTTTCAAATTTGAACAAGAGGTTGGTAGATTACATGCATATTTACATGAGACAAATGAAATCTATAAGATACTATTGAAGGGAATCAAGAATACCTAAGGCATAATGAGAATCTGAGATATGAGAATGAGAAATTGAAAGAAGAATTAAAGAATGCTAATGATCTGCTGAAGAAATTCAATGAGAGAACTACAAAACTTGATGAGCAGAAAATGAACCAAAGAAGGAGAAAAAAGACCACATGCCTTGGATACACTAGTAATAATACTTTTAAAGTTGGTGAATCTTCCAAAACAAAGGAGATCAAGAGTGAAGGAAAGTCTCCACCAAAGGTAACAAAAATAAATCCTAGTAAGAAAGCCTACAAACCCATGTGTTTCAATTGTCATAAGGTAGGCCATATTGCAAATGTATGTAGGAGCAGGTTTGCAAATATTACTAACACTTTTTATGGATATTGCTACAACTGAAATAAGTATGGACATATTTCTTATGATGGTAGATCTAGATCTAGTAGTAGATCTAGTGGCTTTGATGGTTATTGTTACAACTACAAAAAATATGGTCACAAAGATTATGAGTGCAGGTCAAGAGTTATCAATCAAAGGTCACTTGTGAACTGGGAAAGCCCTTACCAAAGGGAGAGGCAATTTTATGTCACATGCTCAATCTATGGTAACTATGGACACATGGCTATGAATTGCAGAATGAGGACTGCAAGAGGTTGACCATGGAGAACAACTAGTATATGATACTTTCATTGTCACAATATTGGACATCTAGCAAGAAATTACAGGTTAAGGAACCATTCAGTAAAACAATAAAGCAATAAAAAAAAGAAGAAGATTGTGAATGTAGAATAAGTTGGGAAAGAGATGAACAAAACTTGGAAGAAGAATGGACACATTAAGACATAGGAGGAATCCACATCTCCATCGGGTGTGGGAAATTCATTATCAAACTAAGCCTTCATGTGGCTTAGGGGTAGCAAGTATTGTTGAATCTATCTTTAGACCCCCTATAGGTGTGTGGTAAGATCTATCAACATTTTAAGATGGGATATATAATTTTGGAGTATACTATGAATTTTTTATGAATTACATGATGTTTTGATCATTGACAATGAGTTTTTGGGTCAATCGGTGAAAAGGTAAACTCTATCAGTAAGTGCATTTAATGTATGTGTGTGAAGGTAGATAAAAAGGTTATTTTAGTTTTCATTTTCACCTTGCACATTGTGAAAACTACTGTGGAGCAAAAGAAGCATTGTTTGAGTCATTTGCAGAGATCCAAGTGATAAGGAGAGATTATTTGTGTTGATCTAGAAGATAAAATTATAACGTGCTCAATTTAGCAGGTTCTAGGAATATGCAGAGGTTAGCTCATCATCATGAGCTTCGTGACATAACACCTTTATTTGAGGGTCTTAGTTAGTAGACTTACTATTTTTAGTAAGTCATTGATGGTGGTTTCCATTTATGGTAGGCACTTAGGCATTATATTTAGTCGGTGATGATATTGGCACTTTCAGTGGTATATATTGAGTTTAAGTTTATAAATTACTTTTGGGCACCTAGTGGGGGTATTAATCATTAATCCACATGGAATATAATCATAATTCTTAAAAGAATTTTTTTAAAGTAAAAGGTGTGTTGAAGAAGCCTTTTAAGTGAAAAGTGTCTTCATAAAGCTTTAGCTTTGAAGTTATTTATTATTAATTCAAAGTTATTAAATGAAGGATTCTAATTGAAAAGTGTATTAATGAAGGATCTTTAATGAAAAGTGTGTGAGAGAAGCTATTTGCCTTTGGTGTCTTGAAGAAGAAATATTTTATTATTATAAAAGAAATGCTTGTGCAAAAAATAAATTCATTCTATTGTGCATTTGATTTTGTTGATTTAGGTGAAGTGAAGAAACAAGGGTTTGAAGAATTTCAACGTGGTGGTATTGTGAATTCTACACGGGCTTCAACACTTTGAATTGGTGAAACATCAAATTAATTGTGCAATCCAGCGATGGCTTTATACAAAAGCCATGTTTGAGCTTAATTGGTGAAGTTTCAAAGATTTTGGATGAGGGTTTGAGCATGTGTTTGAAGGTTTATTAACTGCATATCGTAAAGATATTATTGCTAGAATTATAAATTAGATTACAAGCATTTGTTTGTTGAAGAATTCATTTGTTGATATTTTACATCTTTACAGAGGGTTTCCAAGCATGAATTACCTATAAGTTCATTAATTGTAACTCCTATATTATCTGGGTATTGCTATTTTAGATAATAGGGGTTATTTAATGAACTGGGTTGTCATTAATTTGTGATTCAAGCTAGTATAAAATTTTGGAATTTGCAGCTGTGTATTTTAAATGCAATTTTAGATTTGAGTTGGAAAATTATTATTGCAATATCTTTTATTTGTTGCATTATATTGTCATATCAAACATTGCATATATATCACATTCATTCATCAAGACAAACACAAACAAGGCAGAAAATTTGTATCTACAAGAATCCGCCTGTAGAGGGTTCTTACAGTGGTATCAGAGTTGCCCGCAAAGTGTTTGATTAAATGTCAAACATTTGAAAAGCAAAGCAATTTGGTGTTTGTCATAGTTAGAACCAACAAGGGTTCTTATAGTGGTATCAAAGTAGTTTCCTACCATCCTATTGGGATGAAAATAATTGAGCTCACACATTTGTTTTGAGTGACTAGCACTCTTGAAATTGTTATAGCTATGTAAAAATCTAGGAAATCAATTAAACAGAGAAACCAGTTGAACAATATGTCTAATCTCATAAAGAAAATAAATGCCATGATGAAAGAAATGGAGAAACTAAGGCAAACTCAGGATAGGTTAAATGCAAAACTCTTAGATCTAGCAATTGTTGATAAGGTAGAAAAATTTATGGTTTCCTTTTGTAGCAAGTCCTCTTCACAAAAAAGATAGGAGGATAGATGCAAGATATTTACAGGTGAGGCATCCATAAATCTTCATGAGGAATTTTCAGCAGCTACCAATCATTGTGGAGATGATCCTGTACTTTGTGGGTCAACCACTAGTCATATTTGCACACATGATGTTGGAGACTCTTTATAGGGACATGTGGATGTGACTGACTTGTTGGCAGATAGTGGTTCTAAGTTTGAACATTTTGAGCATATCAGAGTTAGTGTCATGGAACAAGCTAATGAAATGTTCACTACCATTAATGGCATCTTTACATCAGTTGGTAGTAGTACTAGTGTTACAGGGGTTGATTTTTCAGGACACGAGTCCTTTATGTGAGCCTGTTGATGATGTTCTGGATAGTGTGAGTGTGGAAGATGTTGTCGATGCCACTATGGATTATGATTCTTTAGATGATGGTGTTGTCTTTGAGGTCTACAAGGAGGATATGAGCCATGACAACTCTAATTTTTATAGAAATAATCATAGTGTTGGGTCAGTGTAAGAGACAATAGTATTCTCCTGTAAAGAGGATGTGAGCATGGAGCTACCTAGTGATGAAACTCATGATTTGAGTGCTACAGAGGAGTCAAGTGATGTATATTCTTTCCCTAGTGTTTTTGATTCATATGATGATATTGCATCATGTATACAACATGAGATAACATTAGCATCTCTATTATATGATGCTAATAGTAGCATTATGGATACCTCTGATATTTGGTATGAGGATTATGTGTTTTGTAGTGAGTCTGGTTTATCATTCCCGACATTGAGTGTTGACTCAGAGTTTTCATCTGATAGTGATGGGTTCTAGGATCCTATTTTACAAGGACTCATGGATGAGGATGAGGAAGCATATGTGTGCCAGGATTTTTATACAATAGTAAATTCCACTTCTTTAGAGGAGGTATTTGTAGAGGTACCCAATGTCAGTACCTTGTTGGTGGACATGTGCAAGGTTGTTAGGGCACATGAAGAGAGTGATAATGAGGTGAGTCTGGTAGATACAATTTTATACCATAGGGTGATTAGTGAGACAAAGAGTGTAATTGTGAGACAGGACATGCAAAGACATCATGTGTCTAGATAGCTGAGGGTGAGCAATAGAGATATTTCTTTAGCTCTTGAGAATTATGATGCTATCTGACAATTGTTGGTTGTTTACGACTAGAGTGCTCCTATGTCTGATAAGAATAGTAGTAGCTATCTTTCCCTAGTAGAGATTCATTCACTTCGAGAGGCTATCAGAATTTTAAGATAGAGTTATCCAAAGTTGTTAGCTGACAGGGAACACCTTCTTAAGTGGGGAGTACCTCTTACAAGGCATTGTTAGGGAAAGAGGAAGAGGTAGTTGAGCTCACCCATGAGCTTTAGGAAACTTATGGGGTGTTATAAATCACCTAGTTGGCTCTTCAGGAGTCACATATGCAATTGGGTAAGGTGAATGTGGAGTTGGAGTGAGTACAGTCTATGCCAACCATAGATTCAATTTAGCTACATATAGTGGTGGTTGGTGGTGAATCAGCTTCCATGGATGGTAGTGATGGATGTGCTGGGGACACAATTACATCCATCCTTAGTATAGGTGCAGTAGTTATAGAGGAGGTGCGTGCATCAGTGGAGGATAGTAGAGAGCTTCTTGTGGTACCATGTCCTCTAGTAGTTAGCACGATGACAGATGATAGAGAACATGTTGTTGAGAGGCTCAAGGTAGCAGTAGTAGATTCATCAGAGAGTTGTGTGCCATTTCTTGACACTACTCCCTCTAATGCATAGGACATGGGTAGGGTATCATCTGATTTGGAGATGAGCTCTCATGGCGATTTTTTCCCTTATGTTGGAAGAAAATCTATTACTTCATTTCATATAACTGATAGCGATATGCAATTGGTGCTGTCGGGATTTTAGAGGGATCAACTATGGATTACAGGGGAGAAGGTTGATACTTCTTCATATAATTTATATTGCATAGAGTCATTTATGGAGTACCTGCTTGAGAGTCCAGAATTGTAGGACATACCTTTCAGGGTCTCTGAGGGTACTCTCATCTGAGGTTCTCGCAATATTAAGGTTTTAGTGGGAAAGATTGTAGATAATTTGACTAAAATGCTTCCTCAAAGGGATTTTGTGGTTGGGTTTGCTGAGAGGGTTACCTAGGATCCTACCCAACCAGTTATTTAGAGTCAGATATTGGATCCATCTCTTGATTCTCAGATCAATATTGACGAGCCTCTGACAAAGATTGGAGTATTTTACCGTAATTACATAGTTGATGAGCACTCATCATTTCTCTTTTGAACCACCAGTTGAGGATTTGGTTACACATCAGTGTGAATTATCTCCAGGTTATACCATCCTTTATGGGATTGGTTTTATCCATTTGCAGTTGATGGGGTTAGTTACTAAAAGTTAGCAGGAGGCTACTTGCAGGGTCAACATATCCATGATGGTTTTACAGAGGATGGATATCTGGGTTATTGTAAAACTATTTTTGGGAGTACTTGTCCTTGTTACGCAAATGGACTTCACACATAGAGAAAATTGGTAGGTTGTGCACGAAGTTCTAGTCTATCATAAGGTATTAGATATCCATTCTTCCTTGTTATGGATGTATGTGAGTTTTGTCTCTACTAGGATCTAGGGGGCATGATTTGTACTACGGATTATGTGGGTCACTATGGTTGGCATATTGATAGTATGATCATGAAAGCTCCATGCATGGAGTTTTCATCATAAGAGTTTGCAGGCGATGCCTGGGACATTATACATACTTATCCTTGGGATCCGGGTGGATTGATATGTGCCTTATTTCAGTCATTTCTTGGGGAGAACCAATCTCAGGGAGGGAGGACTGTAATGTCCTCAATTTAGCAGGTTCCATGAATCTACATAGGTTATCTCATCATCACAAGATTTGTGAGCTAATGCCTAGATTTGAGGGTCTTAGTTAGTCAACTTACTATTTTTAGCTAGTTAGTGATGGCGGTTTCCATTTCTAGCAGGCACCTAGGCGCTATATTCAGTCGGTGATGATATTGGCACTTTCAGTGGTATATATTGAGTATTAGTTTATAAATTACTTTTGGGAGCCTAGTGGGGGAATTAATCATTAATCCACATGGAATATAATTCTAAGTCTTAAAAGAAGCACTTTTATGTGAAAGGTGTGTTGAAGAAGCCTTTTAATTGAAAAGTGTCTTCATGAAGCTTTTAGCTTTGGATCTATTTATTATTAATTCAAAGTTATTAAATGAAGGCTTCCAATTGAAAAGTGTATTGATGAAGGATCTTTAGTGAAAAGTGTGTGAGAGAAGCTATTTTCCTTTGGAATCTTGAAGAAGATATCTTTTATTATTATAAAAGCAATGCTTGTGCAAAAAAGTAATTCATTCTATTGTGCATTTTCTTTTGTTGATTTGGGTGAAGTGAAGAAAGAAGGGTTTGGAGAATTTCAGCATGGTAGAATTGTAAATTCTACATAGGCTTTAGCACTTTGAATTGGTGAAACATCCAACTAATTGTGCAATTCAATGATGGCTTTATAGATAAGCCATGTTTGAGCTTAATTGGTGAAGTTTTGAATATTTTGGACGAGGGTTTGAGCATGTGTTTGAAGGTTTATCAACTACAGATTGTAAAGATATTATTGCTACAATTATAAATTAGATTACAAGCATTTGTTTGTTGAAGAATTAATTTTTAGATGTTTTTCATCTTTTCAAATGGTTTCCAAGCATGTATTACCCGTGAGTTCATTAATTGTAACTCCTAGATTTTATGGCTATTATTGTTTTAGATAATAGGGGTTATTTAATGAATTGGGTTGTCATTAATTTGTGAAAATTTTTAGTATTCAATCTAGTATAAAAATCTATAATTTTCAGCAGCGTATTTTCAATGCAATTTCAGATTTGAGTTGGAAAATTATTATTGCAATATCTTTATTTTCTGCATTATATTGTCATATCAAACATTGTATATATATCACATTCGTTCATCAAGAAAAACACAAACAAGGAAAAAAAATTGTATTTACAAGAATCCGCCTGGAAAGGGTTCTTATAGTGGTATCAGAGCTTGCCTGCAAAGTGTTTGATAAAATGTCAAACATTTGAAAAGTAAAGCAATTTGGTGTTTTCCAGAGTTAGAAGCAACAAGGGTTTTTATACAAATCAATCAATTGTTGTCATGTTCTTTGGGAAAGAACCCTATTTGTAAATTATTTAAGGTATTAATCTGATATCTGCCCTTGTGGTTACAAATTTAAGATGTCTACTCCCAAATTGATTGATATTACTGAGAGACCACGACCATAGTTTAAGAAACATACCTTTAAATCTATGGAAAATGACCCAGAGGGTTCCCTAACAAGCGTTCCCTATGGTGTTCTACATTTAGAGGATGTAAGAGCTTTTATTCAGTGTAAATTGGAAGACCTAGGATCAGGAGCAATACAAGAACAATATAAGACATTATGTGATGATAACTAAGTGTTGAAAGATGAGCACAAACACATAGTAGAGAAAGGTTTTCATCACACAGTTAGTTAATGATTAACAATAACTAATTAAATGTTTGAAGATGTTAAGTTGATGATCATCGAGATGTAGAAAGTTAACGCAATACATTAAATTAGTTAATGTATTGTATTGTCATTGATGTCAACTTGATATAATCTGATTGGTTATATAAATATTGTCAAAGACTTCTAAGAAACAAAAATATAAAGGTTATGTTATCAGTAATGCATAAAAGTTCAATATACACCAAGTGACAACAAACACCGACGGATACTCTAGCAAGCATTGCCCAGTAGAACCTAAGTGATACCCGAGCAAAAGTGAAAGTCATAGTGTTTCCCAACGGACAGAAAACCCTGATGGACAGATATTACTGAGGACAACTGAAGTCAATACCGAGCAAACAAGGAGTTAAACACTGATAAGAACCAAAGTTCAGAAATGACAAAAGACTTAGCTGGCAGGAGCTAAATATGGAGTTAACTGATTGATTACATTATTTTCATCGATCTGTTAAAAGCTAAAGATAAGCTAGAGATTAAAGCTAGTTTTATTTCATTTGTAAAGGAGAAATATACGGGATAAAACTAAAGCATGCTTTAAAGAAAGAATGGAGAGATTTGCGGATCACATCAAGAACAAGAAAGACAAGGACTTATAAAATGGTGAAATCATATCTATAAAAGAGACAAGATAATTCTTTATGAATTGGGGGAGAATAGAAGATGATGGTGAAGAGAATATTGAAGATAAGAAAACTTCATACAGTCTTGATCAAACAAGCTGAAGAACATAGCTAAAGATTTCAGTGGACACCGAGCAACAGAGAAGCAACAAAATCACAGAGCAGAAAGAAGTGGATAAAGGAATAGAAAAGAAACATTGATCAAAAAGGTATTATGAGCTTACAATAGATATGAAAATCTTCAAGATTAAAGTTGTATTTATGAACAGATCATATACTATTTTAGTTTAACCATTGATTCAGAAAATCCCTTAACAAAGTGGGATTTAACTATCCTTTATATATTGAGATACATCCCAAGGAGTATTAAAAATTTTCTCATGAAGATAGCATAGTGAAATTCCATATATCAAGTGACAAACTATTATATTTAAATCCTCTAACAAGGTCGCACTTAACAGTGTGTTTGTAACCTTTAACAAGGTTGGCTCTTCACCGAGATCACTTCAGAAGAGTGAAAATTTTGGGTTACCGGTCCCAAGTGGTTTTTCCCCTAACAGGGTTTCCGCATTAAAAATCCATGTGTCAAATGTGTATATGGTTCATTGCTTTGATGGTTTGCTTTAAACATCACTAAAACAAGATTGATCGGTAAACACTAAGTTATTTACTGTATTTCGATAAAGGCTAGACTGCTATTCGGTAAAGCTTAAGAAAAAGGATTAACAGTGAACTCTGAGCAGTAGTTATTTGATAAGAATATTTGAAGGCATACATCTTGTAGGACTGAAGATAACTAGAAGTTTATATTTGTGGTATAAAGTTTTGGGTTGATTTATTGGATTAATTTGTGAGGCCACTGATTCACATCCCCTATCAGTTATTCTAACAATTGGTATTAGAGCTTGTGTGTTTAGAAAGGGAGCTTAAAGATCCAAGCTAAAGATCACAAGATTAGCAAAAAGAATGTGCCTAAGTTGAACAAAGACAACTTTGCATCATGGAAAAGCATGATAAGACTCCACCTATTAGGTATTGGAAATGATGTTACTCAATACTTGGATACTAAATATGTGCTGCCTATTGGACCTCACACACTTGATCAATTGAGAGAAAAGCATGAGCATAATTCTATGATGATAGAAATTTTTTCCTCACTCTCTAATGCTGAATTTTAAGATGTAAAAACATGCACCACTACAGAGCAAATGTGGGACAAATTGAAGCTAGTACATGGAGGAGATGCAAATGTTCTAAGAGCTAAGTCAGAAAGCCTAAGAGGAAAATTTGATGACCTAAGAATGAAAGAAGGAGAAAATATCACTCAGTACAACTAAAAAATCAAAGAGGTAGTCAATGCTATATGAGGAGTAGGAGGTGTACTTGAAGAAGAAACAATGGTAAGAAAAATCCTAAGAACCTTACTACCTATTTATACTATTAGAGTATCTGCTATACAAGAAATGCGAGCGATAGTAAATAACAATGTCACTCTAGATAGTTTGGTTGGTAGACTTATTTCTGTTAGAATATGTAATCTTTCCTTGGTGAAATATATTATAAACCAAGGTAGTTTAGTTTATTTATTATGTAAGTAGGAGATTCCTATAGAATCCCTACATGAACACTTGTCCTCTTTTCCATGTGTGAGGACATAATATTTATTTGTAATTTCTTTTATTCTAGATTCCTCCTTAAGAGGAAATAGCACAAGTGGCACACACATTATGAATGTGGCTCACATGCACATGGGGGTTACATTCAACTCCTTTCTTCTCATCTCTACATAAGAGATGCTTCTTTTCTCTTTATCACCCACTTTTTTTTACATTCACTTGCAACACTTAGTTTTCTTATTCTCATTCTCTTGAAGCATTGTATGAGCATTTTGCTCTCATTCTCTTCCTCTCTCTTTCTTAGGATTTTTGGCCCATTCTTAATAATATCACGGGGTTTTTTTTATGCTTTTCCCCCTTCAAAAATATTGTCTCATATTGTATGGTGCATGCTTCTAGATTTGGTTACTTCATGGTATGCATTTCCTCACTTTGCTCTTAGATTAAACAAGATCTTTTATGCTCTTTTTTATCATTTCTTACAATTTCATTTGAGATGAATAACTTTGACAACAATGTCTTACCATCTATTGAGTCTGCATTCAAACCTTCTTTGAAAATAAGTAAGTCAAGTCATAAACACACTATGAGAAATGATAGTGAAAGTGATAGTGATGACCAAGAACTTGATGAGATTGAAGCACTTATGGCTAGAAGATTGCAGAGAGGCAAATGTAGATACAAAGGTAAATTACCATTGGTATGTTTTAATTATAAAGAGATTGGACACTTTGCTACTAGATATCCTAACAAAAGAAAAGAAGATAGAAACAATGACAGATCATATGAAAAGAAGTTTGAAAGAGGTGATGACAGATATTATCGAAGAAACTGACAATCTGATAGAAGAGACAACCAAGACTACAAGGAAAAAGGGAAGAAAGATTGTTACCTGGATGAGAACAAAGCTAAGAATACTGACACAAAATCTGATGAAGATATTGAGGTGGTATTTGTTGCTATGAAGGATGATTCAAACAGAGAGGAAAGGTATGTTGAAACTACACTCATATATAAGGTTAGTAAAAATGATGTTTGGATTATTGATAGTGGCTGTACTCACCACATGACTGGAGATAAGGAAAAGTTTGAAAGTTTTAAGTATTATAATGGTGGATCAGTAACAATGGGTAATGACTCACCCTGTCCAGTTGAAGGTAAAGGAACCATAATGTTGAATAATCTGATCAGATGTGAAACTACATATTGGGTGAAAGGACTTAACTATAACCTATTCAGTGTTTCACAACTGAATAACATAGGTCACCGAGTTACATTTGAGAACAAAAAGGCAAAGATCTTTAATGAATCAGGAAGGTTGATCAGAACTGTTGAACAAATAAAAGGTAACCTATTCTATCTTGATGATATTGACACCATTTGCTTAATGGATAGAAACAAAGACATATGGTTGTAGCATTAAAGGTTATGTCATGTAAATTTTGATAACATGATTAGGATAAGCAATAAAAGGAAAGTAAGAGGCTTACCAAGCATGTCAAAGCCCGACCATGTCATGTGTAAGAATTGTCAAAAAGGTAAAATGACTAAGTCTAGTTTCAAGAGTAAAACCTACACATCTAATGCCATTATAGAATTAGTCTATACTAATCTATGTGGACCAATGAGAACAAAGAGTTAATATGGTGATAGATACTTCATTCTCTTTGTTGATGATTATTCTATAATGATGGAAGTTATGTTCTTAAAAGAGAAATCAAAAGCATTCAAGATGTTTAAATGGTATAAAGATATTGTAGAAAAACAAAGTGGTAAGGAACTGAAATGCTTAAGATCAGATAGATGAGGATAATTTATTTTTGATAAATTCACTAAATTTTGTAATGAGCATGGAATTAAAAGACATGTTTATGCACCAAGAACACCACAAAAAAATGTGATTGCTGAAAGAAGGAACAAATCCATTGTTGATTGTGCGAGAACACTGATGATTGAGAAAGGCATCACTCAAACATTTTGGAGAGAAGTTGTCAGTACTGCAGTCTACACATTGAACAGAGTTCAATTAAAGAAAGACACCAATAAGACACCTTATGAGCTATGGTATGGACATACACCCAATGTAAGTTACTTCATAATTTTTGGAAGTCAATGTTATATTCTGAAAGATGATAGAAATGGAATTCTTGACTCCAAATGTGAAGAAGGAATATTTTTAGGGCATTCTACTAAAAGCAAGGCTTATAAATGTCTTAACAAATCCTCTAACAAAATAATTGAAAGTGCACATGTCAAAATAGATGAATTTGTTGAGAAAAATGATGAGGAAAGCAGAAAAGAACCAGAAGACTACAACAAGTTTGTCTACAGTGAAGAACCTAAAACTCTTCCCAAGAAACAATGTATCTCTCTTGAGCGACATAACAATGCACCCGAGCATCAGGCTGCAAACACCGAAAAATTAGGAAATTGCTTAAAATGATGTCCTGAGCGATGGAGATCAGAATGAAGGTCAAGATGATGATCAAAATGATGAACAAAGAGCTGAAATGGTACTTTCCAAGTATGTCAGAAGACACCATCCACATAACTAGATCATAGGAGACAAAAATCCTGGAATGAGAACAAGAAGTAAGTCACTGAACACTAGATGTTTAATTTGTGATTTTGAGCCTAAATTTGTTAATACTGCACTTGAAAATGAAGAATGAGTTAGTGCTATGAATGAAGAGATAGAACAGATTGAGAAGAAAAAAACATGGACATTAGTACCTAGACCAGATGACAAGAATTCCATTGGTACCAAATGGATATTCATAAACAAGCTGAATGAGAATGGAGAAGTCACAAGGAACAAAGAAAGATTAGTATGCAAGGGGTATACACAAGAAGAAGGTATTGAATATGGAGAAACCTTTGCACCCATTGATAGAATAGGAGTCAGAATTATACTTTCTTATGCTGCATTCAAAGGATTCAAAGTGTACCAAATGGATGTCAAATCTGCATTCCTAAATGGAATACTAGAAGAAGAGGTATACATTGAACAACCAGAAGGGTTTGTTGATCCTAACAAGAGAAACATGGTTTTTAGACTACATAATTCCTTGTATGGATTGAAACAAGCACCTAGATCATGGTATGAAAGACTTCACTCCTATCTCATAAGTATTGGATTTGTAAGAACAAGTGAAAACAAAAATCTATATTTAAAAGAAGATACTGCTGAGATAACATTTTGATTGCTGAAATATTTGTTGATGATATCATATTTGGGTGTAATGATATCTTATGCAAATAATTTGCTAATGAAATGAGAAAAGAGTTTGAGATGTCAATGTTTGGGGAGATCAAATTATTTCTTGGTCTATAGATTCTTCAACAAGATGCAGGCATCTATATCAGACAATCCAAATACATTAAGGAAGTGTTGAAGATATTCAAGATAGAAGATTCCAAGCCAGTTGGAACACCTATGGAAACCAGATGCAAGCTGACAAAGGAAGACAAGTCAACTAAGGTACATCATACCCTATATAGATCTATGATTGGTAAACTCATGTATGTTGTTCATACTAGACCAGATATAGCACATGCAGTTGGAATAGTTGCAAGATTCTCCGCTAATCCATAGGAATCACACATTACTGCTGTCAAAAGAATTCTGAGATATCTAAAGGATACCGAGGGATATGGCTTATGGTACAAAAGATAAGGAAAATTTGAGCTTTAAGTCTATACAAATGCTGATTGGGATGGAAACTTAGATGACAGAAAGAACACAATAGGAGGAGAATTCTTTATGGGTGACAAACTTGTCACATGGATAAATAAGAAGCAAGGATGCATCTTACAATGTACTATAGAAGTAGAATATGTGGTTGCTACTGCAAATTTCTCTAACATTGCATGGATCAAACAATTACTGGAAGGTATGAATATTTAAATTCTTGAACCAATAATTATCTATTGTGATAATACTAGTGTAATAAACATATCAAAGAACCCATTCATGCATGCTAAGACAAAGCATATTGCTATCAAGTATCATTATATAATATGTGATAATATAATATGTGATACTATAATATGTGATACTTAAAAAGAGGTGATACTATAATATGTTCAATCCAAGGAACAATTAGCAACTATATTCACACAACCATTGCCTAAAGATACATTTGAGTACCTAAGAAAGAGACTAGAGGTCCAACCCTTGTCTATTGGTCACTAATCTAACTAAGAGGCTGCATCAGCCTACACATAATCAGAAGATCATTTATGTTTATGCAAGAAAAAAGATGGACTGCAAAGACATATCAGTACACAACAAGGTACTTATCTGCACCAAACACTAGAGTTATTGTATTGTTGATGGAAAGGGAAATTCAAGGAGTATATTATAAAAAGGAGGAAGGATATAGTTTGGCATTGCTATCAAAGGGAGAGATATTATATATCCATATGAAATATTCATCATGATCATCCAAAGGGAGAGAAGTATCTTAAGGGAGAGATGACTTAAGGGAGAGATTATATCCACATGAGAAATATCTATTGCTGACAAAGGGAAAAAGAGATATCCATCAAGGAGAGGAACAACCAAAGGGAGAGATAGAATCAAAAGTTTCTACATATATCCAGTGAAGGGAATAAACAACGAAGATAGTACTTTGCAAGAAACAAATATAAGCTAGAAGAGCTTACCGAGAGTCAGACATTTGTACTGGTTATAGAAAAAAAAGTTTGGTAGAGATTGATGAAACTACAACTGATATATTTCATATTGTATTAGTACTAATGTAGTATGTTTCCATCAATGCCAAAGGGAGAGATTGATGAAAAATAACTGATTGAATGTTTGAAGATGTTAAGTTGATGATCACCAAGCTGCAGAAAGTTAACGCAAGACATTAAATCAGTTAATATATTGTATTGTCATAATGTCAACTTGATATAATCTGATTGGTTATATAAATATTTTCAAAGAATTCAAAGAAACAAAAAGATAAAGGTTATGTTATCAGTAATGCATAAAAGTTCAATATACACCAAGTGACGACAAACACCGACGGACAGTGCACACCGACAAATAGAGAACCCCAAGAAGAGTCATAGTGATACTTGAGCAAACTTTACCGAGCAGAACCTAAGTGATACCCAATCAAAAGTGAAAGTCATAGTGTTTCTCGATGGATAGATATGCTTGAGGACAACTTAAGTCAAGACCGAGAAAACAAGGAGTTAAACACCGATAAGAACTGAAGTTCAGAAATGAAAAAAGACTTAGCTGGCAGGAGCTAAATATGGAGTTAACTAATTGATTACATTATTTTCATCAACTAGTTAAAAGCTATAGATAAGATAGAGATTAAAGCTAGTTTTATTCCATTTGTAAATGAGAAATCTATAGGATAAAACTAAAGCACGCTTTAAAGAAAGAATGGTGAGATTTGCGAATCACGTCAAGAACAAGAAAGACAAGGACTTAGAAAATAGTGAAATCATGTCTATAAAAGAGATAAGCTAATTCATTATGAATTAGGGGAGAATAGAAGATGATGTTGAAGAGAATACTGGTGAACATAAGAAGACTTCATACAGTCCTAATCAAACAAGCTGAAGAACAAAGCTAAAGATTTCTGCGGACACCGAGCAACATAGAAGCAACAACATCACCGAGCAGAAAGAAGTGGAGCAAAGGAAAAGAAAAGAAACATTGATCAGAAAGGTATTAAGAGCTTACAATAGATCTGAACATCTGGAAGATTAAAGTTGTATTTATGAACAGATCATATATTGTTTTAGTTTAACCATTGATTCATAAAATCTCTTAACAAAGTGGGATTTAACTATCCTTTATATATTGAGATAAATCCCAAGGAGTATCAAAAAGTTTCTCATGAAGATAGCATAGTGAAATTCCAGATATCTAGTGACAAACTATTGTATTTAAATCCTCTAACAAGGTCACACTTAACAGGGTGTTTGTAACCTTTAATAGGGTTGGCTCTTCATTGAGCTCACTTCATAAGAGTGAAAATTTTTGGTTACCGGTCCCAAGTGGTTTTCCCCCTAACATGGTTTCCACGTTAAAAATCCATGTGTCAGATGTGTATATGGTTCATTGCTTTGATGTTTTTCTTTACACACTACTAAAATAGGATTGATCTGTAAACACTAAGTTATTTACTGTATTTCAGTAAAGGCTAGACTGCTAGTCGGTAAATCTTAAGAAAAAGGATTAACATTGAACTTCGAGAAGCAGTTATTTGATAAGAATATTTGAAGGCATACATCTTGTAGGACTGAAGATAACTAGAGGTTTATATTTGTGGTATAAAGTTTTGGGTTGATTTATTGGATTAATTTTTGAGGCCACTGATTCACCCCCCCTCTCAGTTATTCTAATAGTTACCACAATGATTTTAAAGATGACCAGGTCAGGTATGTTCTAAGAAGAATCTATGACCAGTTTGTGTGCCTAGACTGATCACATAAAATCTGAAAGGAAATCATCCATGTTGTTACTGTTCTTTTATCAACCGATGATGAATATGTTCTTCACACCATTCTAAAAGAAGAAGTGATTAGATTGACTAAATCTAAGTGGGATGGCCGTGCGATGACTGTGAATGATATAAAAGAGAAAGAGGTGAAGTATGCATCTATGGTTCTTGGCTACAACATGTATCATTCTAGTAGGTTGAATAGTATACCCGATGGAGCTATTCATATTTCCCATATAATGATAAAGGAAAATGAAGACTATGACTTGGCTAAAGTCATGAGAGAATAGTTACTGTTGAATTTGGAAAAGATTAAAAGGGACAAGAGGCAAAAGTTCAAGTATGGTCAGGTGATCATGTGTTTTTTTTTCTATTTCAAAAACATGTTCCCTTGTATTGGTAAAATTACTTGGTCAATGGATACCCCAAATTTTATTCAAATCAACAATTGTATCAAACTCTTAGGAAATGATTTCACTAGCAAGGTATGGGGATAGATAAAATATTTTTAGAAGAAGATGCATGAGAAGGAAATGATACAATCAGAAATTGTTGAGAGATACAAGGATACCATTTACTTCATGGTAGACACTGACACTTGTATGATGGAAGTAGATGATCCAAGGACCTCATGGGTAATGCCTATGGGTTATAAAGTGGAAGGATATATTCTAACTATTTATGCAGAGAATTTGTTGGCTCAGACGATAGATCCCAAGACTCCAAGGTTTGGGACATATGAAGAGAAGTCACTTAAAGTTCATAAGGATTTGATGGAAACTATTATTGAGAGAAAAATTAGAAGATATTGAGAAATTCATGACTCATAAAGGTTTCACAAAGAGAAAATTGAGAAGGCAAGAGCCAAACATGTTGCAGAAAAAACTGGTGCATCTGGTGCAACAGATGTTGATGATGTTAAAGTTGTTGGTGCAACCGATAGTACCCAAACTAGTCAGCAAACTAGAAGTGCCGCTCAAGTAAAGAAGGAGAAACCTTATCTTCCTCTCAAAACACAAGAGAAGAAACCTGTACAGATTCATAATCCTAAAGCTACAACAGTCAAAGAGACACAAAGCACAACTAAGGTGATAGGTAAAAGGAAGAAACATAAGGCACAGAGAGATAAGAACATTGTTGATGAAGATAGTGAAGGAATTGAGTCAAAGAAAGAGAAGAAGGAGCTCAAGGAAACATGAAATAAATCTAAGGTGATAGGTTCCCATACTACTAAATCTATCAAGCTTGATTTTGGAAAATCATTTATGTTGAAAACATAATGCATATAGTTAAACAATGGGGTGTGTTAGTTGGTGTAATAAATTTATTTGACAAGGTCAATGAACAAGATCATAAGATGATTGAGGATGTTTTTTTTCAATATGCACAAGTTGTAAAAATCCTTTATTGAATTGCAAGGTCAAATTCCTGCAACATTGTATGCTAATATTGAAGCTAGGTGGTGTATTGTATTGAAACTTGAAAAATAAATAATTGAATATGCCTTAGTTAAATTACAACCAAATATGCCTACAGATGAAATCAATAAGACACTTCAAAAGGTTAGACCTTCTTTTAAGACTAAGTCTAGAATTACAAGATTACTGATTGGTGATTCTCAATTAGTGAGAGATGAAACAATGAGTATTTTGAGGAAACTTTTAGGACTTTTTGAGGAAGCATAACAAGACAAAGATGAAGGAGAAAAAGAAGAGGATGATCCATTGGTTACTCAAACTATTGAAGGATTTACTACTGATGGTGTGAAGATCACACTTGAGGAAGTTCAAGTTGAGATGGACACTATATGTGATATTCCTTCCATGGTGATACAGGATGAGCCCATGTATACAAAAGATAAACAAGAATTACATAAGAAATAAGATGTACATGAGAAACAAAAATAATAAGAACTAGTAAACATAGTTACCAGTCAAACTATGACTGATGTTACACAAGATAAAGGTTCAACAGATGATCAACATCAAGAGAAAGCAAAAGAGAAGGAAGTTACAAAGAAGGAATCTACAAAGAAGGAACAAGTAAAAGCAAAGGTAACACCTTTGTCCCAGTCCAAGAATAATATTAATGAAGATGAAATACTACTTAAGGGATAGGTGGAATTGAGTACTATGATCCCCAAGGACATGATAGATATTGCTATGCAACTCAAGTCAAAGGCCAAAAAGGAAACAATGAAGAAAGAAGCACATGCAATTCTCTCTGCCAAGATATAATTTTAGAATACCTGGGAAATGTGCAGCATGATGAGAATGCAACACCAATGGAGAAACTATCCCATTTGGTTACTGCTAACGGTGAGGAAATGAAGAGTTTAGAGGATGCAACAATTTTGAAAGAAGAGAAGGAGTATGCAAAGAAAAGTTTAGATAATTTGGCACAATCAATTTTTTCAGACAAGAACACACTCACTTTTATTGTCAATCAGGTAAAGCATGCATTTCAAGAAGGTGGTAAGGTACTCAAATCTTTGCCTAACTTTTCCCTATTTTTGAAAGATTTAGAGAGGAAAAAAATTGAAGCTCATTATGAGCTTAGGTCACTTGTTGCAAATTTTGATCCTATACATGAATTTTCTACTAGTTTTGATACTGAGGTTAGCAAAGTACATCACAAGCTGAAGTCATATAGGAAAGAGGAAGAGAAGATGATAGCTAACTTAGTGGAGTTGCAAAGTTTGTTGATTCCAAAGGTAGACATTTTGCAACATGGTGTGAAGGAGGAAGAGAAGGCCCTAGCGTTCCCTGATGTATGCACAATTGGTGGTTTATCATTTTTGCTAAGAGGACAAATTTCCATTATGGATATCCTATTGAATAATTGTACTAGTGATCTACAGATACTAAAGGGTAACTTCAATGATGTTTTTAGTAGAATGTAACTAGGATTATACTACTCTTACATTAATAAATTTTTGACACTTTTTATAATACCTTTGTCGTTATTATCAAAGGGGGAGTAGTGTATATAAGAATGTAAATGTAAATTTGGCTAACTCCATGATAAATTCTATGTAATGGTTAAGGGGAATAGTACATATTTTTTTAATTCCTAGGGGGAGCTTTTGATCTATTGAGAATTGTAATGTAATGTATTTTTCATTTATGCGTTAGCTAGGACACTTATCAACAAATTTTTCTAACTGTTGTCATCAATGCAAAGTGGGAGATTGCTGGCATTTGATGAAGATGATCTGAGCCTTGATCATGTGTGTGTACTATGATGTTGTCATTGTTGGCAACATGATCTACTGGAGGTATGAGATCAGATTTACCAGTAGTGTTTAAGGATTATTTGATGAATTAACTAAGTGTTCAGTCAACTCGGTAGAAGACAATATACATGGAATAAACAATTGGATTTGGAGTTGCAGATAGAGTTAAGGTGTGTGATCATGCACTTAACATCTATAGAGGTATATACTTCTACATATACTATCACATCAATTAGTTTAAATATTGGAGTAAGTTATTGAAGATTTAAGTGACATTGATAGCAGAATAGAGGACAAGCAGAGTTTGTTTGGTTAGATCGGATAACTAGTCACTTTAATGTTAGAAATATTTGATTTATGACTTTTTTAATGTTGTGCTGACTTTATTGAGTTGAACAGATCACATTTGATTTTTTTATATCAGTGGGTAAAACATTTTTTTGTGATGAAGGTCAACTTTGAAAAAGTTATTTTAAAAGAAGGATGAAATTGAGATTTAGGGTTAATGAGGTGATGTTTAGAATAACGTGATAAGATATTGTGTTTGTTGGAAATAATGGGTGTTAGTAATAATTGAGAGGGGTGGGGGGGTGAATCAGTGGCCTCAAAAATTTATCGAATTTAAACTTTAATCCACCAATCAATACACCTCAGATTATTAAGTCCCTACAAGATGTATGTCTTTGAAATAATTGAAACAAATGACTGTCTGTCGGTTTACCTTGTCTGTCCTTCTTCTCCTTGATAACCGATAAGCAATAAAACTTATTTACCGATACTCAGTAAATATGTAGAGTATGCCAGTCAATCCATAAATACTTATGTGAAATGTAAAACACTAAAGTAATAAATCATACACACATAACACAAGGATTTTAAAATGGAAACCCTGTTAAGGGAAAAACCACTGGGACCGGTACTCCAATTTTTCACTCTTCTGAAGTGAGTCCTATTAGGAGCCAACCTTGTTAAAGGTTACAAACACACTATTAAGTGCAACCTTGTTAGAGGGTTTTTATACATAGGTTGTCACTAAGTATTTGGCATCTACGCTACCATTCTTGAATCAGTCTCATGACTATCAATAGGCTTTATGCTAATCTTACTACCATCCTTGAATCAACCTCCTTCTTAGACTGTCAATAGGCTTTAGGTAAGACCGATGTTACTATCATGAGTCAACCTTCTGGTAATCTATTAGGATATACCTCAATTACAAAAGACTGTTAAGTCCTGCTCTGTTAATAGACTTAATGTTTCAATGGTTAAACTAAAACAAAATGACCTGTTTCTAATGCAACTGAATTGTAGATTTTCAGATCTATTTACTTACAATATCTTTCTGATCAATGTATCATCAATTCCTTTTTACTTAACTCTTTCTACTCTGTGATGTTGTGCTTTTCTATTCATCGGTGTCTACAGAATTCTTTAGCTCTCCCTTAGCTTGATTGATTAGGACTGCATGAAGTTTATCCTTCATCAGTTTCTCTTCAGCATCTTCTATCAGTTCACTCCCCCGTGTATTTGATTGCTTGCGGAAATGAATTATGATTGTCTCTTATATAGACATGATATTCCCTTTTTCTTGGTTCTTGATTCTTGGCATGAAAAACAATCCAGCCAATTTGATTTATGGCTTTAACTCCTGATTTATCTCGTAGTTATCTTCTTGCCAGCTGTATAAATCATCTTTAAATCACTTACTTAACTATGGTCAAATAAAACAAATAAAACAACTAGTTAAGTCTATCTTTTAGCTCTGCCAGCTAGATATTTTGTCATTTTCTGATCTCTCTATTATGTCGATCAATTATGTAGTTCATCACCGGTGACAACTGCCAGTTCCATTAGTACAACTTCAATTAGCTTCAAGATCTCTGACCATCGGGAATTATTGGATCTTTCTCGTCAGGCAACACTATTTTTAGCTCGTCGGGCATCCTATGATTCTGATTCATCAGGCAACACTGTCTTCTACTCGTCGGGCATCACTATGACTTTATCTCTGTCTTTATCGATGGTGTGCACTCTGCCGGTGTAGTCTGTCACTTGGTGAATACTTGAATTTTATGCATTGCTGCAAGCATAACCTCTATTCCATTGATTCTCTAAATTCTTTGGCATTATGTATATGACCATACAGATGATATCAAGTTGACATCAATGACAATACAAACCATTAACTAATTTAATGTCTTGCATCATCTTCAACTTAACATTGTCAAACATTCAATCAGTTACATGTCATCAATCTCTCCCTTTGGCATTGATGGCAACATGCTATATTATCACACTATACTATTGCTAATACAATATGAAATACAATTGTTGAGATTTATCAAATTATCAAACAGTTTGTTTTGATAACTGATAAAATGTCTGATCGTCGGTAAGCTCTGTGTAAGCTTAGATTTGATTCTTGCAGGTTTACTCTTTCTTCTTCTGATGTGTTGTGTCCTCTTTGACTGTTCTGCTTCTTTGATGTCTTTGTCTTTTGTTTGCAACTTTTATACCAATTCTCTCCCTACCAATTCTCTCCCTTTGGATATGATCTCTCCCTGTTTGGAGTAATCTGATAATGAATAGTTTCTGATGATAATATGGATATGTTCTCTCCCTTTGACAACAATGCCAAACAAATATTTTACAAATATCTGACATTCTGTCAACTAATTTCTTCTTTCCATAATATATTCCTTGAATTTCCCTTATCCATTATCAATATAACATTCTGCTCTAGTGCTCGGTATTCATATATACCTCTCTGTATATAGATGTAGCTTTGAAGTTCAGCTTCTGCTTGCATCAATCATGAATGATATTATGATAATATATGGCTGATGCAACATCTAATCCTTTTACTAACTGATAGACATGGGCTTGACCCCTAGTCTTTTCCTCAGGTACTCAAATGTATCCTTGGGCAGTGGCTTGGTGAAGATTGTTAGAATAATAAGCAGAATAATGCAAATATAAACATAGAAGAGAACACAAATGACACAGAGATTTAACATGGTTCACCCAATCCCTAGGCTATGTCCACCAATAGCAAGTCTAATATTTTTATTATTATCCAGCGATTACAATCTGAAACCTGCAACTCAATACCATCATAGGAAAGCTATGAAAATCCTTCATACGATAAAATCTCAAAAAAAAAACTAAGCCCTTTTCACAAGCATATTTGACCTAACCTAATTAGGGCAAAAAATACTCTGACTAATACAAAATCAGTGGTCAACCCTTTACAATATTAATAAGTCATTGTTGGTGTCAAGGGGCGCTACCCCTCGACCCCACCTTGGGGTGCTACCCCAAAGGGCCCCCGCAAGGGGCGCTGTCCCTTGACCCCATCAGGGGCTCTGCCCCTTGACCCCACTTGGGGCACTACCCCAGGACCCCGCAAGGGGCTCTGCCGCTTGACCCCGAGTTTGGGGCCGATAAAGATATGTCTGGGGGGAAATTGCGCCAAAAGAAATTGAGTCTGATTAGGCTCCACATGCATAACAAAGATATCAGCCAATTATTCTTTTGATTGCACATATTCAAGTATCACCTCTTTTTCTTGAACTTGTTCTCTTAAATAATGATACTTGATGGCAATGTGTTTAGTCTTTGCATGCATGAATGGATTCT
>MU226915.1:1172576-1185444 GCA_018584345.1 Thuja plicata | reverse complement strand
ATACCTGATAAGTGAAGCTTTATCCTGCTTTTCCATGAAGCAAAGTTGTCCTTGTTCAACTTGGGCACATCTTGTCTGTTCATCTTGTGATCTTTACTTAGGTCTTGAAACCTTCCTTCTAAGCACATAAGCTCTGATACCAATTATTAGTAATAACTGAGAGGGGGGGGGTGAATCAGTGGCCTCAAAAATTTATCCAATTTAAACTTTAATCCAACAATCAATACACCTCAGATTATTAAGTCCCTACAAGATGTATGTCTTTGAAATACTTGAAACAAATGACTGTCTGTCGGTTTACCTTGTCTGTCCTTCTTCTCCTTGGTAACCGATAACCAGTAAAACTTATTTGCCGATACTTAGTAAATATGCAGAGTATGCCAGTCAATCCATAAATGCTTATGTGAAATGTAAAACACTAAAGTAATAAATCATACACACATAACACAAGGATTTTAATGTGGAAACCCTGTTAAGGGAAAAACCACTGGGGCCGGTACCCCAAATTTTCACTCTTTTGAAGTGAGCCCTGTTAGGAGTCAACCTTGCTAAAGGTTACAAACACACTATTAAGTGCAACCTTGTTAGAATATTTTTATATATAGGTTGTCACTAAGTATCTGGCATCTATGCTACCATCCTTGAATTAGTCTCATGACTGTCAATAGGCTTTATGCTAATCTTACTACCATCCTTGAATCAGCCTCCTTCTTAGACTGTCAATAGGCTTTAGGTAAGACCGATGCTACTATCATGAGTCAACCTTCTGGTAATCTGTTAGGATATACTTGAATTACAAAAGACTGTTAAGTCCTGCTCTGTTAAGAGACTTAATGTTTCAATGGTTAAACTGAAACAAAATGACCTATTTCTAATGCAACTAAATTGCAAATTTTCAGATCTATTTACTTACAATATCTTTCTGATCAATGCATCAATTCAATTCCTTTTTACTTAACTCTTTCTGCTTTGTGATGCTGTGCTTTTTTGTTCGCCGGTGTCTGCAGAATTCTTTATCTCTCCCTTAGCTTGATTGATCAGGACTGCATGAAGTTTATCCTTCATCAGTTTCTCTTCAGCATCTTCTATCAGTTCACTCCCCCATGTATCTGATTGCATGCGAAAATGAATTATGATTGTCTCTTTTATAGACATGATATTCTTTTATTCTTGGTTCTTGATTCTTGGCGTGAAAAACAATCTAGCCAATTTGATTTATAGCTTTAACTCCTGATTTATCTCGTAGTTATCTTCTTGCCAGCTGTATAAATCATCTTTAAATCACTTACTTAACTGTGGTCGAATAAAACAAATAAAACAACTAGTTAAGTCTATCTTTTAGTTCTGCCAGCTAGATATTTTGTCATTTTCTGATCTCTCTATTCTGTCGGTCAATTCTGCAGTTCGTCACCGGTGACAACTGCCAGTTCCATTGGTACAACTTCAGTTAGCTTTGAGATCTCTGTCTGTTGGGCATCATTGGCTATTGCTCATCGGGCAACACTGTTTTTAGCTCGTCGGGCATCCTGTAATTTTGAATCATCGGCCAACACTGTCTTCTGCTCGTCGGGCATCACTTTGACTTTATCTCTATCTTTACTGATGGTGTGCACTCCGCAGGTGTAGTCTTTCACTTGGTGAATACTTGACTTTTATGCATTGCTAAAAGTATAACCTCTATTCCATTGATTCTCTAAAGTCTTTGGCATTATGTATATGACCATACAGATGATATCAAGTTGACATCAATGACAATACAAACCATTAACTGATTTAATGTCTTGCATCAGCTTCAACTTAACATTGTCAAACATTCAATCAGTTACATGTCATCAATGGGAAGTATGTACTGAGAGGGAAGGGGTGAATCAGTACCTCTAAAATGTTTAGTTAATTAACCTTTAAGCTTATGTAATCAAATCTTTGCTTTACCGATCATATTTTCTATTCTTTCTTTATGCATGTGATATCAATTCATAATCTTAATTGTATGTAGACATTCATAGAAATATTCATGAAAGAAATAGCACATAACACAAGATATTGTAACACAGAAAACCTCTACTAGAAGGTAAAAACTGCGGTGGGGATGACGCCCACAAAACCTTCACTATCTATAGATTGGAAGGGGTCGGTTAAGGCTTACAATTTGATCACTTCTGATTATCTACCCTGTTAGGAGTATTATGTGGAGACTGGTTAAGGTCTACTCTATTAAGAGCTTTAGCAACACTGTTTAGTGTGCACTCGGTTAAGATATTTATAATAAGATTGTTAAATCAACCTGACTTGAAAGGATTTCTTCTATTTGCTACACTTGTTAGAATGTAGACAAAAATACTCATTGAATTGAGTGTATGAAATCTACAATTGTTGATTATAGACCCATTACAAATCACATGTACAAGTATCACCTAATGTGATTGATTAATACCTCTTTTTCTTGATAGCCTTGGTTCTTGGTTCTTGATAACCAAATTAATATTTTGCTGTTATGCTTCTTGAAACTCTTAGTCTGATCCATAGATGTGCTTATTGGCAATAATAATCCTCTCATCCTTTTCAAATGAATGATTATAACATCTATTTATAACATAGATTGACCTAATTTAGTTTTACGTATTACAAAACTAACTCTATGATCAAAGGTTTACAACTTGACCTTGATCTCCTAGTTTGCATGTTTTTAATCAGTTACACTGATTAAAAAAATTACAATAATATTTTTTGGTTCTCAAGAAAAGGTTTTTAAAAAAATCAAAAATCTAAATATAGAATATAACTATTTTATCTGACGTGGAAGTCAGATCCACTTTTCTCAGGATATAACTGACTTTTGGTGTCTGGTGCTTGGTTTGCTCTAAAATCAATTTGACTGTCTTTCGGTGTTCCTTTGTTGAACTATCTGTCAGGTTCCTCTATTCTGTCAGGTTCCTTTGTTTCTTCTCTTTCAGTTTATAGTGTAACCTACTTGTTGGGTTCCTCTGTATCAACTTCGGGTTGCACTTTTGGTTTACACTACAAATCTTGTGTCATTGGGTTTCTCCTTACTTAGCACTTTCGGTCTGAACTGAAACCTGAATTTTGGTGTAGTGTAACCGATGATTCAAACGACTGTTTTCTCTTTGCATACTAATGGCAAAATTATGTCATCAATCTCCCCCTTTGACATTAGTATCAAAACTGATATGTGCAAAATACTAAAGATTTATAGTATGTACACCATGTGTATTACTTAGTCATTTCATTACTCCCCTATGCATATGTCGATATAGTATAGTATATGTGTATGTACACTTGTCTTTATACTATCTCTTCCTTTTCACCTTGTCTTTTCCCTTTGTGCTATATTTTCCTTTTCCCCTTTTTACTATATGTTCTGTACATATCATTTTCCTTTTCCCCCTTTTTTGATAGTAAGGGCAAAGGTGTATACCTATAGCTTATCAAAAATATGAGAGTGAGAGGTCTTTATTTCCTCCAACATCTTCTCCCATTTCTCCTTTAAATTCTTAAGATCCATATGCTCTAATGTGATCCTGGCATGCATGTCGTAGATGCTATTTTCTACAGACATATCTAGGGTGGCAATTAGCTATCTTGCCAAACTTATGTGTTGTTGTAGAAGTGTGAGGTTTGGTAATAGTTGAGACAGTATCTCAGTAACCTCTTCTCAAAACTGTGATTCTACTTCCCAAATTTCTTGTCTTAACCGTTTGATTTCAATTATCTTCTCATAATGCAATTTGATTGCATTTCCATATGTGGTTAGAGTTTGAGCACTTGCATTTAGATCAAAATTGATCTTTGCAATCTTATAATTATTATCCTTCGTGAATTTCTCCAAAGTGCATAGCTTTTGAATTAAGGAAAAAACTCCAGTAATGAATGGATCTAATTCATTTGTTAATTCTGAAAGCTTTACCTTATTTTCTGCCACTTCTTGGCTGATCTTTTTTGCCAGTTTGTATTGGAACTTCTGTTCTTCTCATTCCTCAATTACCTTTTCTGCATCCATATTCTATGTTGTGATTGCTTCGATGAGAATGACAAGTTGATCTAGAATGGGGGCATTGTGATCAACATCTTTGTCAGGAACTATCTGATTTAAGATATCCCTTGTGGTCTCTAGTACTAAGGAGTCTCGGTGCTACTTTTTAAGCTTTTCTTGCAAAGCTTTCCTTTGACGAATTTCTCCATATTATTAGAGTGATTCAAAATCTAAAGTAGTTGGATCACTTTGGTATTTATATGATCTCATCAAGTGTGACCTCCAAATTATTCTTCTTGGTTTTCTTCTTCTTCTTCTTTTGTAATGCACCTGTATGTAAAACCATAGCCAACTTCTCTGCTTGGTCTGATGTGCTACTTGATGCCTTTTGTGGTGTTGTAACTTTTTCTTGTTTCTTTATGTTTTCCAATCATTTTTCTAAGGACATCTCCTTATCTACCTTCGGTGTATCTACAACATTGCCTTTGGTGTCCTTAGGTGTAGTATCATTTGTCTTATCTTTCTCATCTTTCTCTTGTTGCACTTCATCTATATCTTTAATTTGTGCATCTTTTTCAGTGTTATCTCCATCTATTTGTTCTCCACCGATGAATGCCTGTTCATCGGTTGTATCCTTCTTTTCATCAGATGTATCTTTTTGTTCATCATTACCCTTATCCTTGGGTATGCTTTCTTCCTTCTTAGGTAACTTCTCCTTTTCCAAGATAATGTTGATAGCTTGTATCAACAATGGTATTTGTCCTGATGTGTCTACCTGTGCTGAATCTATTGTAGTGTCTCGTTCGTCAGTTTGGTCCATGACAGCAGTGACATCTTCATCTTTTCGTATCTCATTTGAAGGATCTCCTCTGGTAATATCAATAATTGTATTGTACGACCATGTTTCATCTACAACATCCATATCCTTGTTGCCTCTTTTGTTCAATGATTCTTCATTGACATCTTCATCAGTGATAGTAATATGTTCCGGGCTCTGTTTATCTTGATCATCCTTGTTCTGTTGATTTTTGGTAAGAGCAATTTGTGGCTTAGGACTTGTATCCTTTTTAGGTATATCAAGTATCTTTCTCCATTCAGCCTCACTCTTCCTGTCTAGTTCAAGTAGATGTCCTTGAAGTACTTGATAGGCTCTCAACTTTGGAGAGAACCTCGTGGAGTGTTTCTTCATCACTTTTTCAATCTCCTCCATTTTAGATTCAGGAGGCATGATACAAACTAGGGCTCTTTCCCTAATCTCTTTCTCACAGTGTAATGTAAATTTCCATCTTGCTGATAATCTATCCTGAATTTCTTTTGGCATATTATCTTCCAATTTTATTGGAAGATATTTGAATATACACATCATTTTGATAATTACCTCTTCTATTTTATTTTGATCCTCGGGATCCAATTTTATCAATTTCTTAATCTTGTGATCATTGACTGTTCCTGATTTGACAATTGAAGCACATACCTCATCAATAGTTTCAGGAATCTTATTCTTTTCTTTTTGGATAGATTCATCCTCCTGAGTATCTTTGATATCTTCCTTGGTTAGGATTAATTTCCTTCCCCTCTTTGGTTCTTTGGTCTATTTTGTTTGAGGTTTTCTTTTGTAGGTCCTTACTTGACCTTTCTTGATCGGTGAAGGACTTGCATCCTTTGCTGTGTGACTCCTGGTCCTGGATTTAACAGTAGTCCTTGGTTTCTTAGCTAGTGAAGGTAGTGGTGTATATGACTCTATGGACTCTGAGTCACTCTCCTTCTCAGCTTCATCGATGGGTGACTGACCCTCAGTTTCTTCTTTATGTTCAATTTCCTCTTCATTCACCGATAGCTTTTTCTTCAAGTTCTTAACCATCTTGTCTTTCTTCCTATCAATCTTCTTCACAACTAAGCCATTTTTAATCCTTTCTTTGGCTTCTTCATAAGTTCCAAACTTAGGTTGTGATTTGTCCAATGGTTCATTTATCAATGCCTCAATAGAATTTGATGCTTGATCTATGTTCACCTCATAATCAAGTGGAGCTAGCCATGCTTTTCTTGGTACAACTAGCTTGATGTAGGTATAGTCAGTATCTACCATAAAATATATGCCAGTCTTGAAATTTTCTATTAATTGTTCTAGAATCCTTACTCTCTTCTACATTTTATCTTTGAATCAAGTAAAGTATTCATCAATGACTGATTCAAAATTATCTCCTAGTGATTTGATGAACTACCTAATCTGTGTGGTCACTAGTCTTGTAGTGTCCCATTTGAAATTTCCTATAGATGGGAAAGATTCTTGGAAATAGAAAAATATGCACATGATGAGTGATCCAAACTTACATGAGTTGAACTTTGCAGTCCTTATTGTCTTCATGTTCTCATCCAATTGTCTTAGTAGAAGTTCTAATAGATCAATCTTGTATGCTGTATCCACTACTCCGGATGCATTGTTATTCATCCTAATAGCCTGAAAGAACTTGTATCCTAAGACCCATGCTCTAAATTTCAGTTCATCATTGGTGATGGTGGATACCTTTAGTCCTCTTCCATCACATGCAGCTCCTGTATTTTTCTCAATGTCAGCTTTAGGTGGGTGTTTTAGTGATTTTACCTTATCGGTTATGGGATAATCAGTGAAAATGTATATAAAATACCTGGTTATTGATTTTGGCTCATCCAACCATAATTTTTGGTCATGTATCCTGCTTAGTACTAACTGAATCCATTCAGTCTTGAACTCCTTCGAGAACCATAGGGAATTTGTGAGCCCTTTTGCCTCAATGTGCTTATGATCTTCCTTGATAGTTCCATCATCATTGAAAATATTCTTCAAAGCTTTCTTAGCTTCCAGGTCTCCTATTTCTGCTATCTTGTAGTGTATATATGCTCGCACGTCTTCAACGAGCAAAACCCTAGCTGGTATTCTGGAGAATGCACCAGCATTGTCAGGTTGTGAAGCAACCTCGGGACATATCTTGTAATGAGGTTTCTCATAGGTTGAATTATTGATTAGGTTGACCTTATTATTTTTATCGTTCTTGAGCTTAGCGGTTCTTGATATAGTTGCCATCATTTCTGAAATTAGGGATTTTTCCTGTAAATGAAAGTAGAGTTCTCGGTTACCTTTGTTACTTACTTCAACCTTTGTAGCTGTTAGGAATCTGTTTGGAGTGCTAGGAAGCGGGTTGGAGTCTCTCTACAATGTTTTTGCTTCATGTTCTGGTTTTTCTCTATCTCTTCACTCTAGTCGCTTGGTGAAAAATGAAACCCTTCCTTCATCTATTTATAGACTTTTCCATAAGTTGAGTCATTAATGCTCAACCGCTTCTTGGTGTGTGAAGACAGAGTTGTCGGGTGATACACAATAACATTCTTAGTGATAACACAATACTTTGGGGTAGCTGTTAACTTGTTATGTTCATCGATGGATTTTAGTGTGTGGTGAAGATGACATTGTCAACTCATATGATTATCGATGGATCTCGGTTTACACTAGTGACTTAGCCTTTATGTGTTAACTGACGCATCTCGGGAAGTATAGACAACTTATCTTTATATGTACACCGATGCATTTTGGTATGTATTAACCGATGAGATTTTATTTCACATAATTATAAAAAGTAATACCATAGTGCATATTTAATCATGTTGATTTGGTATTTTAACTATGTATAATGGAACTGATGCAAAATATAACTTGGTATAATGCAGTTCCATACTTACTTGTTCTGATTAGGTGGGGGTGGTGATGTCACTAGATCCATTGGATAAGGTGTCATCAATTGCATTGCTCGGTCCAGCTTCATTAGTGTTTGTATCTTTCCTCCACTTTTTATTTCTCATCTTCCTGATGTCTTCAATGGTGTTTCCATTGGCAAAGGTGCTGGTCTCTGTCATTCAATCTCTGCAGTCTTTCTTGAGATGACCAACTTTATGATAGTTTAGACATGTCATTCTTGGGTTAGTCTAGCTCCTATACTTTCTTGTCCATTATCTCATATATTTTGCATCTATGTGTCCAAATCTTCCACATGCTATATAGTTTTCCCATGTATTATAGTCCCAAACATACTGGTTACCGATTCTTTTCGGTTGATAGGCAGTTTCATTTTCTTTAGGCTTCCATGCTTTCTTTTTCTTCTTCCTACATTCAATAGGTGTGTTCCCATGCATTTTGCAAGCAGGAGAGTATTTTTCCATGTAGGTTTCCTTCTTTGGTTGTTTCACCTCAGATTTACATTCATATGCTTTATGTCCTTTCTTCTTACATTTATAACAAATTTCTATAAATGAAGATGTAGATTTAGGAATACCTTTCATTTTGTTCCTGCAAACATTTGATGTATGGCCTTGCCTTCCACAGTGATTGTATATCAACTTTCTTGGTCTTGGATTTGCATAGACATTCTTTGGATTAGCTTGGTTGGGTGATTCTCCATTCTTAGTATAGCCTAGTCCGGTATTGTTGTTGACTTTTCTTTGTCCATCAATAAAATTATCCATCCTTTTGTTGCTTTCTTCAACTCTCTTGATTATTTCATTACGTTGTTGCTGAATTCTCACCTCATGTTTCAGATTTTCATTTTCTTCTCTTAGCTCACAGATAGCTTCTATTCTTTCAGTGAGTTATGTATTCATTATGTTTGCCTATTGAATCATAAGAATAATCTGATTTGTGATCTTATGATGATGTTTTGTAATTCTTTGTATTTTTGACTCTTTCTCTTGTAGTTTTTTAGCAATTTTTCTCCTATCATCAATAACTAGTGTTCTCTCTTGCTTAGCTTGTCTAGCATTGTTCATGACATCAATCATTCTTACCATCTATGTCTCTTGACCAATTTGCAAAGATTTCACTTGTCCAGCTAGATGTTGATTGATTTCATTCAGACTTGTGATGCTTTCTTTTGATGTGTCTGATGCTTTGATAGTTGTTGATCCTGAAGATTCAAATAGATTTGGTATCTCTTCTTCATGGTAGTCTATTTCATTACAGCAAGATGCCATAATATTTCTTTCATTGAACAACTGTCTCATCTTGATTCTAGCTTCTTTATACTGCTCATAGAAGATATGAATTTCTAGCTTCTGATTCTCAATACTCTTGTCAAGCCTGTACTTCTCCATTGTATGATCTTTTCTCTTAAGTCTTTAAACTTTCCAAATAAGATATCTAGCTCTGATACCAATTGTTGGAAATAATGGAAAGTATGCATTGAGAGGGGAGGGGTGAATCAGTACCTCTAAAACTTTTAGTTAATTAACCTTTAACCTTATGTAATCAAATCTTTGCTTTACCGATCATATCTACTGTTCTTTCTTTATGCATGTGATATAAATTCATAATATTAATTGCATGTAGACATTGATAGAAACATTCATGAAAGAAATAAAACATAACACAAGATATGGTAACATAGAAAACCCCTCTTAGAAGGTAAAAACTACGGTGGGGATGTCACCCACAAAAACTTCACTAGCTGTAGATTGGAAGGGGCTAGTTAAGGCTTACAATTTGATCACTTATGATGATCTACCCTATTAGGAGTATCATGTGGAGACTGGTTAAGGTCTACTCTATTAAGAGATTTAGAAACATCATTTAGTGTGCACTCGGTTAAGAGATTTACAATAGGATTGTTAAATCCACATTCCTTGAAAGGATTTATTCTATTTTCTACACTTGTTAGAATGTAGACAAAAATACTCATTGACTTGAGTGTATGCAATCTACAATTGCTGATTATAGATCTATTACAAATCACATGTACAAAGTACACCTAATATGATTGATTAATACCTCTATTGCTCGGTAGCCTTGGTTCTTGGTTCTTGATAACCAAATTTATCTTTTGCTATTCTGCTTCTTGAAACTCTCAGTCTGATCCATAGATGTGCTCATTGGCTATAATAATCCTCTCACCCTTTTCAAATGAATGATTAAAACATATATTTATAACATAGATTGACCTAATTTAGTTTCATTTATTACAAAACTAACTCTATGATCAAAGGTTTACAACTTGACCTTGATCTCCTAGTTTGCATGTTTTTAATTAGTTAGACTGATTAAAATAATTACAATAATATTTCCTGTTCCTCAAGAAATGGTTTTAAAACAAATCAAAACTCTAAATATAGATAACTATTTTATCTGATGTGGAAGTCAGATCCACTTTTCTCAGGATATAACTAAATTTTGGTGTCTGGTGCTCAGTTTGCATTGAAATCAGTTTGATTGTCTTTCAGTGTTCCTTTGTTGAACTGTCTGTCGAGTTCCTTTGTTCTATCAGGTTCCTCTATTTCTTCTCTTTTGGTTTATAGTGTAACCTGCTTGTCAGGTTCCTTTGTATCATCTTTAGGTTGCACTTTTGATTTACACTACAAAACATGTGTCGTCGGGTTTATCCTTACTTAGCACTTTTGGTCTGAACTAAAACCTGACTTTCAGTGTAGTGTAACTAACGGTTTAAACAACTATTTTCTCTTTGCATACTAATGGAAAAAATTATGTCATCAATGATTTTATGAATCTATTGGATGTTTGAGGAGGCATTGTGAGCTGAATTGAAGTGGATCTATCATATAGGAAGTGTCATTTTCAGATCAATTATTCTTGGGTATTTCTCAAGGCAATCCCTAACAAGTTTGCAACTTAAATCCTTTAATAAGGTCACCCCTATTAGGGTGAGTAGGATATTTAATAGGATCTAAAGTGAAAATCCTCTAACAAGGTAACTCTCAGAAGGAGTTTTAAATCCTTTAACAAGGTAGTTATTAACAAGATTTTCATTAACTTCTAACCTGGCTAAAGACACTCTTAACTAGGCATACCCTTAACAGGGTGTTTGTAATTGCTCCTAACAAGGTAGATTTCTTTGGTGCACTAGTAAAATTTGTGGGTATAATATCAAACATGGTTTTCTCCCTCTTACAATGGTTTTCATGGGAAAAATCTTGTGTGTTGACTCTACATTGTGTGAATGTTTTACTTGTTAAGTTTCTACATAGTATTTTCATTTGCATGTTGAGTATTGTGGAATCTATTAAAGAAGAGTTTCATCTTTGTGGTTGCATGGATTCACCCTCTCCTCTCAATACCTATAAATACTAACAACATACCCATGGGAGATCATAAAGTTGGCTTTACTATTGACTTAGAAATAAAAACATATTTTGGTGAGTTATTTCAATCCTCTAGTTGCAAAATTGACGAAAAAGAAAATGTAAGGTTTTTAGGTGAAAACTGAAAGGTGCCTTCTAACCATAAAATAGTAAAAACAAAGGATGTATCTAAGGGTGAAAACCTCACTGAGGCACCCAAGGATGGAGAGATTGGAATACTCCTACTTAATGAGGAAAAGTCACAACTACTAGCAGAGAAGACACAAACAATCAATCTAGGGACGGAAGAGACAAAAATATTGATCCATCTGGCTGGGTCATTAATGACTGAGGAAAGAGAGTCGTTTATTCAAGATCGACAATTCAAATTTTCTTGGGCATATTCAAACACGCCTAGGTTGGATCCAAAATTAGTCCTACATAATCTACCATTAAAAATGGGAGCAAAACCTATCAAACAAAAGTTCCAGAAGATGCACCCAAGAGTGGCACTGTTAGTCAAAGCTAAGCTCAAGAAACTATTGATTGTAGGCTTCATGATACCTATTAATTATGATGACTTGATATCTAATCTTGTACCGATATCAAAACCCAATAGAGATATATTTGAATCTGTACAGACTTTAGAGACATACATTTGGTATGTCCTAAAGATGATTTCCCTCTACCTAACATCAACATGATTGTAGACTTGACTGTGAGATACCAAATTCTATCACCAATGGATGGATTCTCTATATATAATTAGATAAAACTAGCACTAGAAGATCAATATAAGACAACTTTCACTTGTTCCTGGGGCACTTACTGTTGGTGTGTCATTCCCTTTGGTCTATAGAATGCTAGTCCTACCTATTAGTGTACAATGACAACTATCTTCCATGACATGATGAATATAACCATGGAAGACTATGTGGATGATATTTTGGCCAAATAACTAGGGAGAAATCTGCACCTATTTTTTTGACAAATATCTTTGACAGGTTAGAAGAATACAAGGTTAGATTGAACCCCAAGAAGTGTGTCTTTGGGGTCACCTCTGGAAAACTACTGGGATTCATCATATAACATAGAGGGATTTAAATAGATCTAGAGAAAGTCCAAGAAATGATTGTTATGCTGCCACCAGTGACTCTCTATTAGCTAAGAAGTTTATAAGGAAGATTGAAATCTGTCAGAAGGTTTATTTCAAAACTAGTAGATAAGTTCCATCCTTTTTAGTATCCACATCACAAGGGTATCAAATTTGAATGGAATGCAGATTGTCAAAATGCATTTTAGATATTAAAAGACTATCTTCTCTTAGCACCAGTCCTAATGTCTCCTATTTCTAGATCAACTATTGTTTTCATACATATCAGCAATGGAACACTCACAAGTGTGTGCTAAAATGTTGACACACTTCTATGAATCATTCCATCCAAGGTTGCTCAAGAATGAGGCCTCAAATATCGATCCATAGCTCTCTAGTCTTAGAGTGCAAAGGTGTGAAATGGAGGCCCTCAGATTGACCTAGTTAGTGCCTATGCAAGTACACCATGAAATGAGAGATTCAAATGCATGAAAATTAGATCTACTCTATATGATAACAATGCATAAAAAGAAATTAATATAAATGATAACAATGCATGGTTAATCTATGAAAGGAAATACAAATGCAAGATTAATCTATAAAAATAAACATGAATCTAATCTACATGAGGAGCCATGAATGCAAGAAGAATGAGACAAGAAGAGAGAAGTTGCAATATCCAAGCTCAA
>MU226915.1:1149732-1164040 GCA_018584345.1 Thuja plicata | reverse complement strand
CAAGAAGAATGAGACAAGAAGAGAGAAGTTGCAATATCCAAGCTCAAAGTGCTCAAATGCTCCTCCAAAATTGCTCTCCAAACCTGTAGCATAACAATACTATGAAAAAGATGATTGATTGATGATTGATTATTGATTGATGATTAATGATTGATGATTATCAAATGAGAAAGAGAGATCTCCTTATATAGGAAAGTGAACGGTTGAGATTAAGAGGCAAAAAGAAATGATTAATGGTTAAAATTAAGAGGCAAAAACCCACCACTTAGGAAGATGTGATGAAAAAGAGATTTTTATTTAATTTTTAGTTAATTTATTACATTTTTCAAAAAATAAAATGCTTTAAGTGGGGATTTTTATTTATTTAATTAAAAGAGGGGTTTTCTTTCAATTAAATAAATTGGAAGAATTTTATTTAATTAAATGGGAGGAAATTGAATTTAATTAAATAAGAGGAATTTTATTTAATTAAAAGGGAGATTAAATCTTTTAATTAAACAAGAGGAATTTTATTTAATTAAAAGGAAATTAAATCTTTTAATTAAAATAAAAAAATAAAAATGATCAAACCTTAGGAAATATTGAAATAATTGAATAATTGAATTAATTACAATTTGATCAAGGAAATTGATTTGAATTGAAAATGTTCCAAAGCATTGATTCAGAAATTTGATAAAATGATAAAAATGATAAAGGGGGCCCAAAGTCTAGGCGACCATTTTAGGGTGCATACAACAAGGAGCACTTTTGGCTCATAATGAATGAGAGGGAAAGGGATGATCCATCTATTATATTAGTTGCACACTTGTATCTTACACACTCAATTAGTTTTCAATAGAGAGAGCATGTCTTGCCATAGTTTTTGCATCACAAAAACTAAGGCATTAGATTCTAAGTCATAAAACACATATAATCACCAAGATTGATCCACTGATATACTTGTTGAGTAAAGAAACACTGACAGGGCAGTTAGCCAAGTGGGTCATGATCCATAGTGAGTTTGACATTGATAATGTGGACATGAAAGTCATTAAAGGGAAAGTCATTGTTGATCAGCTGGAAGATGCACCTATACCATCAGATAATACAATGATAATAGAGTTCCTAGATGAAGGCATATTCAATTTAGAGGAGCAAAAGCAATGCAAGTTGTACTTAGATGACTCTCACAAATAGAAGGGATCATGCATCATCATTATTTTTATCGCACCTCAAGTGGATTCAATCCCCAAGTCCTACATACTAAACTTTTATTACACAAACAATATTTCTGAGTATGAGGCTCTCACTATATTTTGAATACCGCAGTCCAATGAAAATTAAAGAATCTACATTGTATGGTGATCTTCAACTCATCATAAATCAAGTAAACGGTAGTTTGATCTTGTACAAGGCCTTGACAGAAGAATTCAAGCAATAATTTGATCAGATAACTTTTGAGCAAGTCCCTTGAGCCTGGATCAAAGTAGTTGATGATATGGCCACATTAGGATCTATGTTAGACATGTCTCCAGATGTTACACATTGTGAGTTCTTAGTTGAACAAAACATGGTCCCTGCCTTCCAAGTCCCAATGTCTAAATTCATGTGTGAGATTTTTGGTCTCAATTCCCAGTGGTACCTATAAATATATGCTTAACCCAAAGACCAAACCATATCCCTTGACCTATCAAAAAACTATAAAAAGTCCCTTATAAGACAATCCTACCAATAAATCATTATTGTTAATACACTTAAGAATTTTATATGGTACACTCCTTTGATGTCTCAATTTAGAAGAAGTACACTTGAAATTATGTGAGGTACACAAAGGTATCTAAGGTGCTCATTCTAGTGGGTTAAACTTGGCTAAGAAAGTTTTAAGGATTGGGTAGTATTGGCCAACTATGGAGACTGATGCATGTAAATTCATCTAGAAATGCAACAAATGTCAAAGACATAGTAACCTCATCTATGCACCACCTCAGGAGTTGTAGCTACTTACTTCACTGTGGCCTTTCTCGCAATGGTGGATCGATCTCATTGGTAAGATTCACCCACTACCCAATGACAGTCACAAGTATATCATTACATCCACTGAGTATTTCACAAAGTGGATTGAGTCAATTCTAATGACCTATGTAACCATAAAAAATCCAAGTTTATCCTAAACTACATCATAAGTCGATATAAAGTCTCATAAGTTATTATTACAGATAATGACACTCCATTGAAAAATAAATAGGTTGACAAATTTTGTCACAAGTTTCCCATCCAAAGTCCTTATTCCTCAAGCTACTATCTAATAATTAAAGGCTAAGTAGAGGCGTCGAATAAAACTATTCTAAAAAACCTCAAGAAGATAGTCGATGTCGTTATCCAGGACTAGCACCTACAGTTGAATCTCTCCCTATGGGTGTATCACACCAATTTCTTCACAACCACCAATGCCACTCCATATTCACTTGTATATGGTACCAAAGCCATAAATTCCTATTGAGGTTGAGTTTCCATAATTGTGAGTATCCCTGCATAATGATATTTCATATGAGGAGTACCATGTATCTTGACTTAAGAAACTAGAACTACTAGATGAGAAAAGAAAAATATCTTAAACCATTTACAAGCATATTAGCACCATCTCTATAGGAGCTACAAAAAGAAGGTCAAAATCTAAATCTTTGAGGTTGGTGATTTGGTACTTGTGGAGAATAAAAAAATAAAATGGAAAGAGTAAAGCCAAGAAAGTTTGAACCTAACTGGTTGGGCCCCTATATTATTACATCAATCTAGAGATCTGGAGCATACCATATATCTACACCAGAGGGACAACCTCAATCAAACCCCATCGATAGTTTGCATCTACGCAAGTATTACACATATCTCGGAGTAGGCTTATTTCAAAAATACAAAAAATACAAAAAAAAAATCATCGCCTTGATGAAAATGTGGCAAACAACCATATTGTGTGATACAAAAATATAAATACAAGAGAAATAATTTGTCCTATTGTGAAAACCACTTTGGTGTCACCTTGGGAAAGTACCATGGTGAAAATTGAGCAATATGGAACCATGTGTAAGATTGTGGCTCCATATCTATCATTATTGCTCCTAGTTACCATTGTCATTTCATATTGTAATATATAAAATAGGGGGTTTGGAATATGTAAGGTGTTGAAAAAGGATAAGGTGGTTTGATTGTTAATTATTGTTTGATTTGATTAAAATGTGTTGAATTCCTTAACCCTACTTTACACTTACTTGAATTTAATTGATTGTATATTGCAATTGTGATTAGGGAGAAGATAAGATGTTCCTCCTTTATTCCCAAATGCACAAATGGAAGATCCAAGTTGATCAGTCCAAAGAAAGGGCTAATGCACAAATGAATCAACTATTTGGAAAGGAGAATAACAAGAAGGATATCTTAAATTCTGTTAATTGATTAAATGAATATGTTTGATTATAGTAATTGAAAAGGATAGGAAGAAGAACCAACCTTTCAAAATTGCAGATCAAAGAATGCTATTTTTTGAGGTCTATAGACTGTTTCTGAAAAAACTAATAGTTTATCCCAAACTGGAACGCAGAGACGAACAAAACCCAGAAATATTTTTCCATTCTGATGTCATCTTATGAAAAAGGTTGACCTTAACCCATAAATGTCAACCCTGGCCCAATAATATCGACCCTAACCTACACAAGTCTGACAAAGAATCTGTTCGCGCCGTCCGAAAGAAAGTCGAAAAGGGTATCCAGATCTGGTCTCAAATCTACTGTTCTGAACCTGTACCTACAAGAAAAAGAGGTTTGTTTGTTATGGGAGAGGGGTTTGCCTTAGTCAAACCCTGATTTAGGAATTAACCTTGAAATCAATAAAGTACAGAATGCTAGCAAGTACTAGAATTGAATCTAACAATGAAGCGATGATATTCAATAGATATGTAATTGTAATTCAAATGTAAGCAAATATGTAAGTATGAAAGCATGGACTTTAGAAACCATAAAAATTCATGATTTTATGCTTGAAATCCACCTTGAAGAGAGGATGAAAGAGTCTTGAGGATGCACAAAGGATCTTGAAGGAAGATCACACCACTATGATGGCTAGATCTAGGGTTTGAATGATGAATCTTGAATGTTTGCACCTAATCCCTTCAAAGGCTTGAGAGCTTGAATCCTTGATCTTCAATGGAGAAATTGGATGCTTGAGAGAAAGACTTGAAAACCTTGATAACTTGGAAATATTTAGAACAGTGGATGCTTGAACCTTCTCCTTTTATGCTCAATATTGCTTAGTATCACCTTAAAAGACTTAGAGAAAATGAGAGGAGAAAATTTCCTTTTATATGAAACGAGGGCACAATATTCTAAGGAGGCTAACATAGGATAATTAAATTCAAATTAGATCCATTCCCCTAGAAAAGGACCTATATTAAATATAATTTAGGAATCAACACTTCAGAACCTGAAACAGCCAACCCAGAAGTGGGAAAACTGAATTTTGGATGACCCCCGACAGCTGACAAGCTTCCAGTTTTGAAAGGGGGACCCTGGTCAGGGTCAAGGTCAACCCTAACCTAGGTCAGGGTTGAGGTTGACCCTGACCTAGGTCAAGGTCGAGGTCCACCTTGATCCAGGGGGTCAGAACCCCTGGAAAACATGCCAGGTGGGGTAGAAGGTGCTCGAAAATGCCTAATCAGGGTCCTAAATAGGCACAGAAGTAGAGGATGATGCAAAAATGGGAGGATGATATGATGGAGGTCAAAAACATCCCCTAAGGAGGGATAAACATTCTTAACATGTAAGTGCTTCCATTTTAAGATGATACACATATCACACTCCATAATAAAACTTGGTCATTCATTGATGGCTTGGGATTCATTGGATATCCTTGTTAATCATACCCTGTATCCTACACTAAATTAGTCCATCATGTCTAACTTCACAATAAAATTCAAAATAGGACAATATGCAAAAGATCATAAGCTTTCTATTCTATCTCAATATAAGATGAAATACATTTTCTATATCCTAGACTATAAATAAATACAAGCCTAAAGCTTTTACAATATCTCTCCCAATTTTCCAGTCATTTCTAAATGGTCTTGAATATTCCTTTATAGGAACATGAATGCAACAAGATTCAGACCATTTAGGGTTAGGGTTTATAACTAGTCATGTCAAGCATTTAAGACATTCAATTCTGTGATCAAGTTGAAACCCTATCTCTCTTCAATCTGTGCAAATATGATCTACAATTAGTTTTTCCTAATCCATGGATGTGAGTGTAGTACCCGAGTTCAAATAAATTCCAAGGCATGATGTAGAGAGCAGCTCACATAAATTCAGAAGAGACCAGGCACTGCTAATAGCATTTATCCCTTTGATCTAGAAACCTCTACCTGTCAATTTTGGTCGAATGCATCTCGGCATATTAGATTTCAACCCCTACATCATTCAACAAATGTGCACAATCAACCCATAATATCATATCACATCATTAATGGATTTGAGACAAAACATTTGAGTCCACTGCCATAAAACCTTCTGAGACAAAGATTTATATATTTGAATTTCTGGTATAACAGTCACATGTGGTGCGGAAAATGACTTGGATGGTTGAGATCAAAACCTTGTTCAAATTTAAAACACATCTATTGATTACCTTTAAGTTATCCAAGCTCTCAGATCATATCCTACCAGGTGTCATCATGGCGTAATTCCTTAAAGAGTATCTCATTTGCATATTTTCCTTGAGGCTTAGCGCTAACCGCAAGATCTTCTCAGACTTGATTGATCTTTACTTTACCTTTTTAGACTTAAGCCTAGCCCCGCTATAGACACATAGATCCTGTAGATGTAAAATATGTGGCATTTTCATGTTGCATTCATGAGATAAAAAGAAATCTAGCCCAATGCAATTTTGATCAGTATTAAAAGTAATGCCACATCTTTGAGTATCATCATCCAGCTGAGGAAAAAATTCACTCTCTATCATTTTGGAAACATTATTGGATCTACTTGCATCAATTGTTTTCATATCAAAGGAAAAATCATCATACTCAACTTCATGCAAACATTGCGGACATTCATCACTTGGGACATGATCTAATCCACTCTCCAAAGGATAAAAGACAACCATCTGAGAAACATTAGAGTTAGGCTCATCATAAACATCAGGGATCATCTGCAAATCATTTTTATCTTCTGTAAGAGGAGACATAATAGGATAGAAATACGAACAATATTCAACATCATCATTATCAAAACATGAAAATTCCATGTCATGATTCACATTCTTCTCTTCAAAAGAATTATCAATCTAAATATTGTCAGTGGTTTGTATATTCATATCAAAATTCTCTTGTAAACTATCATCTTTATACAAATCACTATCATGTCTACTGGAAAGAGGACACATATCAACACACTCATTATATAATAGCATATGTTGAGTAACTAAAAGTTCATCATGCAATGGTTCAGTGAATGAATTAGAATCTAAAAAAGATTCATAACCAACACAACTATCCCAATCAGTACTTAACATCATATCTGGAGTCTCTTCATCTTTTGAATCTAAACCAATACTGATACTCATCATCTGAAAGGTCATATTCAATCTTGTTTTAGCCTAGTGAGACAAAAGTACAAGGATAATAAAAAACATATGTATCAAAATCCTGACCATCTGATACACATTCCTTGTAAAACTCAATGTGTGTGGGTTCTAGGGATTTAGAGCTATCCTTCCTTAAAAATTTCAAATATTCACAAGAAAATAACTCTGAGATTTGTTTACTATGAAGTGAACCATTGTCTTCATTTACACTCACCTCTGATACACACTCACAATCAACATCCTCATTTATCAAATTAGTATCATCCTGTTGACTACACACATCTTTTGTCTCATATTGAGAAGGATCATTACTTTAATGATCACAAGATATAGCATCCATACTAGAAACATCTCTATAATCTTGGTTTCTCTTATTCTTAATGAAATTATTACTAGGTACAACCTCATGTGAAACCTAGAATTTAGGATCTTCAATATCAAAAACTTGGTTTGAAATTTCAAAATTGATGTCACTGTCAACAAAATAATTATCACAATAACTTTCCTCTTCATCAGAATGATCATCTTATTCTTTGAATATGTTATCCTAAGATTGTGATAAGACATCTGCATCATTATCCTCAGAAGAAAAAACTATAGTTTCAGTAGGAACATCATCAACTATAATTTCATCTTCAAAATCTTGATGTCCACTATCTTCAATGTTAGCTTTAGAGTCAACATCATTAGTATAATTAGAGTTAATATCACAAGAGTTATTATCAAGTACATATCCAAGTTTGGATTCCTAAATTGCTTGTATCCATTTCTTGGTATGCTCAATCTCTTCTTCTCTACTAGATGCAAACCAATTGACTGATTTAGGCACACAAAACTCTAGGAATAACTCAATATATGTAGACTCTGAAAGGTAAACCTCTATTGGAATCTCACTATATGCTTTAGAAAATCTTTTATAAAACAAGAGTGCTGACTCATCCCTTATCCTTCCTACTCTTTCCTTTAGAAACAATACATAATTCCTTTTGGTGGATTTATCTATCTTATATTCAATATCCTTAAATTCTGGATCTTTAGTATCCTTCATCCACTTCTTAGAGAACTCAAAATTTTCTTCCCTGACAGAGGGTGGCCAATAAATGGAAAAAGGAAAAAAAAGTTCCAAAAATAGGTTAACTCGGATCTCTTCTTGAGGATAAAAAGGAATATTACAAACCCCTATTTGAGCAGAAAACCTTTTATAAAATAGAAGTGAAGATTCTCCCACTTTTCTTTCCATCCCTCTTCGCAGAAGCAAAATAACTTGTTTCTGAAACATTTTATCCTCATTAAGATATTCCTCATCAATATCTAAATCTAACATAGGCTCCTTAGATCTAGATGCAGTAGAAGAAACACTATCCTCTACGTCACCATATTGCTTAATAAATCAATCTTCCAGTGTAGCCATAGACCCTATTGAACCATGAGGTAATCCTTTAACCCAATCCCTAGCATCGTCAACCAGAGATTGAACAAAAAATTTCATTGATATATTCTCTTGTTTGATGTCACAGTGTTGCATCAAATGAATATACTCCTCTAAATGTGTTTCAGTTGATTGTTCACCTATACCACTGAACTTAGGCAAGTAATCCCTGATTCGTGATGGAATAGGATTTGGGTAACTAGAGATGCCATTGAAATTTATAGCCACATACAACCCACTTCTAATTTTTTGTGACATCTTAATAGGTAGGATAATTAAAAGTTGCATCCCTCTGTAGACCTTATGGAAAGACATGTTATCAATTAGTGCCAAAATACTTAGTCATTCATATGGTTACAATGTTGACCGAGCCAACAAATCGAAGTGTTACCCAAGCTAAGCAGTTGCAGTGTCGACCGAGTAGTTAGTTCAAAACAATATCATCCAAGTCACCAGTGTTACCCGAGTAGCATACCATCTCTGAGTGATCAATGTGGCCCAAGCACCCAGTGTCAATCGAGTGCCAGAGTTGCTAGTTCACTGTGTTGCCCGAGTGTCAGTATATCACCCGAGTGGATTACTAGACCCAAGTATCAGCATTGGGCTAACTTAGCACATATTGTTTGATACTAATTAAATATGATAAGTAGTCGACTTGTGGAGGTAATTGATTTGGATAGATATATATATGTAAGGTACTTTATTTATCCAAATGCATAAGAAGTAAGAATGGATATATGAATCAATTACAGATGTGAATATGAATTGTCAGATTGATTAGAAGGCTACAATAGTATAAAGGAACAATAGATACTCATTTATCACATTCAGGTGATCAGTATTACTTCAAAGGATCCTATTCAACAAATAAGAGTTGCATAGTAGATCATTCACTGGTTCATCCTAACAAGTATATCAGTCAAAATCCTTTAACAGGGTGGACTTAACAGTCCTTCACAAATATCCTAATAGAGTTCATACTTTACTGTATTGTATAAATCCTTTTGCAAGGTGGACCTAGCAGTCCTTATTGATCCTAATAGGGCATGGCATCAGAAGTCGTCAATTGTAAGCCTTAACCGGCCAAATTAATTACTGTAGTTCTAAATATTGTGGGTACCATCCCCACCCCAATTTTAATTTCTATTTGGAAGGTTTCTGGGTAACCAAATATTGTGTCAATTTCTATGAATGTTTATTGCTTTTTTGTTCCATCCATGCAATTAGATTAGACAATATAATAAAGGATAAAAGTGAATAAGTTTTATTGGTTCCTGATTCACCCCCCCTCTTAGTCACCTAACCTACAATATATTTCCAACAATTGGTATCAAAGAAAAGCTTCTCTTATCAGAAGTTTAACAACTTTAGCAAAGATCAGAGGCAATGGAAATATACAAACTAGAGAAATCCATTTAAAATGAAAAGATAGATCTACAAGTGGCCATGGATCAAATCAGAAAACTCAAGGAGCAACTCTCTCATTCCCTGAAAAGAAGAAAATATTTAGCAGTGAAAATGAAGGACAAAGGTCACATATAAGAAAGAATTAAAGATTTATGTAAAGAAAGAAGTTTTGAAGAAGCCAATGCAGCCATTGAAGATCTACTTGCAAAGAATCTCAATTTACATGAAGAAGTCAAAAAGTTGAAGAGAGAACAAGAAATTCATTCAGTTAGAATATGTGAAGTCATGGAACAAAAGAACCAAGCTGAAAATGACAGAGATATGGCACAAGAAGATAAGATATTTCTAAGTACAAGATTAGAGGAAAAATAAAAATAAATCCATCATTTGTCACTTCAGTAAGCAGATATATAGTTCAAATCAAGAAGTTATCAATCTGAGGACGTAAAATGAAAGACTACAAAATGATCTCAATACTGAAAAGCAAACCAATGAGAGTATGATGAATTCACAAGTAAGCATGGATTAGTTGATAGATCAAACTCTATTAAGACATCATGGACATAATGGATTAGGTTATAATAAACAAGGTGAATCCTCATAGCAAGGAGCTCAAAAGAACAAGAAACCTACATGCAATCATTGTGGTAATCTAGGGCATACATCAAATAAGTGTTGGAGCAATGGAAAGTCAAATTTTAATGGTAAGTGCTATAGATGAAAAATAACATGGACATAGGGAAAGTGCATGCACTAAGAAACCTAAGTTTGAAGGAAAATGTTTCAATTGTAACAAATACGGTCATAAATCCGCAGAGTGCAGAACTAAGAAGTGGAACCTTGGTGAATAATTAGCTAAAGAAATTTTTGGTTGGGATTACAACACATGGAGAAGATGTTGTCATTGTGGTGAGTATGGGCACATTGTTGCAAATTGTGCCAAGAATCACCTCAAAAAAATGAATCCTACTAAGAGATGTTATGTGTGTAAATGACTCGGTCATCTAAGAAAGAATTGTATGAATAGAGAAAAAGTGGATACTAGTTTTGAGAAAGGCAAAAAAAAATGTTTCTGAAATTAGAACTCAGATGAGTCAGCAGTGGGTAAGGAAGTCTCCTGATAATTCAGACCAAAACAATGAAGGATCAAATGGCACCCAAAATAGTGAATTGGGTGGATCCACCATCTTCGAAAAAAATGCAAGGAGACAACTAGAACTGTGCATACAAGCCATCGTACATCAGTTCTAGATATGCTAGCAAGTCCAAATTTGCATATTGATGCAATGAGACACATTATGGCTCTAACCTAGTCAAGATCTCAGTTACATTAGAGTTACTCAGGCTTAACCAAGTTAAGTTAGGTTGTATGGTTTCAAAGATGCAATGTTAGTTTTTGTCGAGCTTCTGAGTAATCCTGGGAGAACTACCCGAGCTATGAAAGCTACTATGTATAGAGCCTTTAATGAAAACCTTATGATGAAATTTATCATAAATGGTGAAATCAAAGGGTTATTGTTTACCAAGTTTTACAGTTTGTAGAGTAATTAAGAGATTTTAGCAATTTCAGAGCAAATTTGTGTTTGAAAGGTTTAGTAGCAACAAAGTTTCATCAATCGTCTGAGCGTTATGGAATATTCATCCAATAATAAGATCAAGAAGGGATCTGAGATGTTGGTAAGGAATGCTGTCTGTGAACCGCCAAAGTTCAACCTTCATCCAGCGATTTTAGAGGAGATAGATCCAATGGGAGCCCATTCCTCCTAAGTTACTATTGATTCACGACATTCAAGCTTTCTATCATTGCATCATTCAATAGCTAGGCACATTAGAGATGAATCAAGCATATGAGGCACTTTGTGTGGGTGGAAACTTGAAGCTGGAACACAAGCACCTTGAAGTCAAGGGTTTAACTCATATCTTGCATATGTCAAAGAATTTCTAGATAAAGTGAATTAGGTTTATTCTAAGCTGTGTTGATGACATGCATATCTTGTTGGAGAAACTAGTGAAGATCACTAAGATGATGGTACAATAAGTGAAAGGGTACCCAATGTTTGACAAACCTAAGGAAACCAAAACCCTACCCGAGATGACCTAGCCAAGAAAACTATTGCAGAGTGGGATGGAAGAGGCATGAAGTTGAATGGAGTCACTGACATGGAGCTAAAGTTTGGAATTAATGTGATTTCACATAAAATATACAATTCAAGATGACCAAATAGTGTTCCATGTGAGGCTGTGGACTTGGCATACAAAGTGGTGAAGAACAATCTATCATTCGACCTAGCCGAGTTGCAACTCATCCAACTAAGAAAAAACATGGAGAGCATCTAGGAATCCAAGACCAATCTGTGTAAGTTTGGTTCACTCTTGGTCTACATATTCTTTTATGTTAAAAATTTTTTCCCTTCAAAAGGTACAGTTTTATGGAAGAAGGACATGCCTATAATATATCAGATAAATAAGTTTATAGCAGAATTGGGAGATAACTTTGAAAGTATCATGGATGCTTACTTTGAAAGTTTCAGAGAGAAAGTGCATAATAGATTCATAATTATGAAACAATTGGTAGAAGACTATAAGGATGACATATGCTTCCTAGTTTACTATGATAAAGTATACATCCAAGCAGTCAAGCCTAGGGTTGCATGGGTGAAACCTCTTGCATATGAGGTTAACATTGATGAGACTAGAGATAATATTGAAGCTCTTGTAAATGAGCTTGTTTTTCCCAAAGCACCATATTCTGGTACTTATGAAGAAGCTAAGGGAAGAATATCATTTTAAATTGAGATTCCTAAAATCTTGAAGAGAGGAAGGAAGAGAATTGACAAGTTTGAAAAGAAATATGGCAAGTCATCAGACTCTCCTCCTTCGACCACTGAAAGCAAAGAGGATGACATAAAGGTAGAAAAAGAAGAAACTAAGAAAGAAGAGGAAGAGGTAGAAGGAAAGCCTCCTAAGAGTAGGAAGAGTCTAGCCCCTAAGAAAATACCAAATATCTCTACCCCTGTCTTCACTGCAAACAAACCCAGAAGATCTAGGAAAAATTGATATTGCCTAAAGAAGATGAAGAAGAAGACAAAGTTACTTTCAAGAAGCCACCAACTTCCTTTGAGTAGAAGGTTAAAGAATTGAAAAAAGGTAGTGGTATGGGATCTCTCAAATCACTAAAGTATTCTTCCAGAGCCAAGGATGAGCAGAAGATGATTGAGGATGCATTAGTAGAGAAGATGAAAAAATGGAAGTATGATCCATTTGAATTGAAAAGCCATATGACTGAAGACCTTCTCAAGTCAATCACCATTCACTATCACAATGCAGTTCAGATTGAAAATAAAATCAAGAAAAAAACCTTGAAGAAATCCATGCTTACTATGACTCATAAAGAGGTAAACGATTCTATGTCTAAATATGAGAATAATCATACTCCAAGGTTTAGGACTTTTCAAATCTTGAGCAAGAAAATAGAGGATGTTGTGCAGACTGCAAAAAATATATGGAAGTCAATTTTTGATGACAAGGGAAATGATAAGATAGAGAAATAGAGTAAAAACCCTCATGTACAAGATAAAGATGAAGAATTACCCAAGGTTTAGACCATTGAATAATCTAATGCATAATAGATAGCAGTAGAAGTGATGGCATCCATGCCCCAATCACCTATTTAGAATATCTTATCCCTGAGCAAGGAAAAGATCATAGAGTCTACATCAAGTTTAGTAGGAACTAAGCATTAGGCTCTACCTACTAATGGGCTAAGCTAGACCGAGTCACAGAAGGACACTGTGAATGTTTCTATAGTTGGTACTAATTCTATAGTTGGTGCATTACAAGTTAATCACCTACTTTACCTGAACACTAAGGACAAGGAGGATGGAAAAGATAAGGAAATAATCCCTTCACCTAATCCCAAGGTCAAAGGCAAAGAAAAGGAAACAATTACTGATGAGGTTAACCTTGAGGAAGAAATTGTGATTCCAATTGGGATCTTTCTAGCCTAACAGCCAAGCAGATGGACATCCTTGGGGAGCTATGGAAGAAAAGAGAAAAACAACCAAAGCTCCAAGCTGAGAAGAAAATGAACATAGTACTACAAGACATCAAAGGTATATTCCTTGATTCACTAGAGATTGAATTCAATGAGGAAGACTCCATAATGGACCAAATTATTGACATAGTTCACAAGTTTAATCATGATCTTAGTGGACAAAATAAATTATAGCAAAAGGTAAAGAGAAAATTTGAGAATAAGGTTCTAGAGAATGTTGTAGGTAAGATTGCAATAGATCAGGTGAAGCTAACCACTATCATTAGCTCTCTAGAAACCACTGTGAATAATGGTGTGGCATTATTTGTACAGTTGAGTGACACATCCAACTTTACCATGGAAATAAAGAACAAGATGACAAAGATTGACAATGATTTGAAGGCAAGTGCAAGCCAGTTGACACTTAGTCCTATTTCAAGTTCAACACATTTTGTTAAGATCAAGTATCTAACTGATCTGCAGGAAGAGCTACTAAGGGAAGAAGGAAGAAAAAGGGAATCCCTATCAGCTATACAAAGACAACCTCTTCCTTATATGGATGTCATGCAAAAATATATTGCTCATGCAAAGACACTCATCCATGATAATAAATTTTCAGTTGTAGAGCTTATGATGGAGTTGTCTACAAAAATTCAGATTGATTTGCACATCCTGAAGGTGTTGCAAGACAATTGGGACAAGACTTTGTCTCAAACTTTGAAGGTACATTGTGATTTCCTTTCATATTTTGGTATTACCTTGTAGATATGCTTTTTGGCCTTTGAGTCAAAAAAAAGAGGGAAAGATATAAGATATATTTGTGTTTTATATAT
>MU226915.1:1110253-1127443 GCA_018584345.1 Thuja plicata | reverse complement strand
GGCGCTCGGGCGGTGCCCTGGTGGCGCGAGCTGGCAGCGCCTTAAAATGCTGAAAAAAGCACATTTTTAAAAAAAATTTGAATTTTTTTCTCGATTTTCGAGCCGTACGGCCCTAGGAGGCTCGAAATTTTTCCCTGGGGTCACGGAGACCAAAAGTAGTCAAATTTTATATGATTTCGACTCTCCCGGGCCTTCTAAACGCAATGGCGGAGTCTGTTTTGGCTTAAATGGATCTGAAAAATTGCAACCCTCCAAATCCACTATAAAAAGCACCAGAAAACCCCAGAAAGAGAGGGCTTGGTCCACAGCTCCAAACAAACTTGAACAAGCTGCAACAGCAAGGCTCTAATACCATGTAGAAACTGATGAAATATCAGATTCAACTCCAAGATCCAGCTGCATGCAATAAACCTGTCACAAGAATGAAACAGAAAAATGGAAAAAGAGAAACCCAGAAGTTTACTCAAAATGTGAGAGCAAAAATATCAACTGAGTTAATGAATAACAATTACAAAGTTCAACCTTAAAAGGTGAACGAAACCCTAAAAGGGAAAAAATAGGTTGCGCATTATTAATTAAGAATTAATTAATAACGCACCTAAGAGAAGCTTAAGCTAATAGAGTAATAATACTCTAACAGTAGACACTATTCCTCAAATCCTCAAGTACTTAAAATGACTCCAAACTAACCAAGGCTCTTCACAAAGACCAAAAGTGGTAGATTTGGTGTTTTAGGTAGTATTTACTTGGATTCAAAGAATTTTAAGGATTCAATCCATTCCCAACACTCCCAACTCTTCAAATTTCTTCAAACCATCCCCTAAGACTAATAGCCTTGTCTTGTAGTCTTACAATGACCTTCACAAGATCTTAACTCCAAACTTTTTGAAAGCATTAGAAGAACCCTTACCAATTTTAACTACCCTTTATGCCCTAATAAAACATACCAAAAGCATTGAATAGGTTTCTTTGGACCATACCTTGCTGCTACCACACTGTGTCTCCAAAGTGCTTGAAAAGAGGGAAAATTAACAAAGGAACTACTCCACAAACTCCATTCCAAGATCCCAAACTCTGGACAATATCTTCAATTGATCTAAAATGAAGGATTCCTTAATAAATTTGGTCCTACAAACCCTACAAACACAAAACCCCAAATTACCCCTTACAAACCCTTGTTGGTTAGGGCTTTCCAAATTTCATGCTTCCCAACACTTGTAGGAATAAGACACTTGATTCACCATTAAATGAACATTCCAAGACAACCCAAATCATGAAATACACCCTTTACTTGACCAAATTGCTCGCTGCAATACTCATGCCATCAATTTCAATGCATTTTCACCATTTGGTGACTATGATCACCTTCTCTTTCCAATTTTCTAAATATGCATGGTTAAGAAACTATGATACATGTTAGATTTTGTCACTTCATGAAGATTAGGTATCTATTTTCATGGAATTAATTCCATTCCTCCTAAAGTACTACTGTAACAGAGAAATTAAACAAAGAACTGCCACAGAGATGCAAACTGGTATAACAAAAGATTCAATGCAATATGAAATTCATTCAAAATAGCTTGAAATGGATCAAATAAAACCTCCTAATACATTAACACACTAGACCGGGTGAATAGAGGCTTCAAGGATGAATCAAATTGCAAAAAATGAAGATTTTATTGCTTGCTTCTTCACCAGTATGTACACTAAGGAAACCTGCTCATACAATAGCTTCTTCTAACAATTTATAATTTGTTTCTCAACCATCCCAACCACATTTGGGTGGTTATTTGGATAAAGAATGCTAAAATATCCCTTAAATGGTATTTCCCTCTAAATATACTCCTAGCCATTGCTTTTCAAATATTTGAATTAGCAACATTACAATTTATTAATTTATTTGACTTTGATTTTGTATCATTGATCCAAAATGACCTAGTGAACCTTCCTAAAGACTCCCAAACTCCTAAACATTCAATTTGAGCAATTGGACACTATTGGTCAATTTACAAACATAGATAGTCCTTTTAGGACCATTTTGACAACCTTAGACTCATTGTTTACATTATGCGCCTCACATGCCTTTGAAGGCCATAATAGGTTGTAACACTTGCCAATTGATTGGCCTTGGAATTTGAATGTCCAAATCAATCCTCTGATATTCCTTGTAGGTCTTTAAGGTCTTCAAGTCCATGATTATTCTTGGTGCCCCTACACCACCTTCACATCCGTATACAATTTCTAATTGCAGAATATAGTGCAATAGATAAATTTGGTTGTGATACGTTGCACATACCTTGAATCTTAACACTTGTAGTCTCTGATAGATTAAATATAAACATTCCTTATTTTTTATCAATACATGTCAAATTCAAAGAGGAGAAACCTACCTTGATCTTTCATATCTTGGTAGGCCATACCTATATGTTTAGAAATAAGTGCTTGTTACATGGAATATGACATAACCTACCTCAATCTTTCATATATTGGTGGGAAATATCCATATTGCTATAATAAAGTGGCTCAATGATGAAATAATTTCCCAAACAAGTAGGAAAACAAAGTGGTTAATTCTAGATTTCAATTAGATTTTGTCTCTTGCATTTATGCTAATCCTAACTATGCTCTACCTATTAGTCCTAACAATTCTATCAAACAGTCCCTATAGTCATTATGGTTTTGTATTCCCACATAAAAAAGGCATCCTACATACATATCATGTTAGTACATAAATCATAAACATCATTCATGCATCACATAGTAATATAAAATGCATGTAAAATCCAAAAACATAGATAATTCATTACATCAATAAATGCTTCATATATGCCACCATCCATTACATTGTATCATATTAAATAGTAAGTGCATCATCATAAAATCATAGCATAATAATATAGAATGCATCATCCATTAGTGCATCATGGGCATCATAAGACATCATAACATCATATGAATCACATACAACAAAAATATAAAGTAGATCACATCAACACATAATCTCGACAAAACTGCATCGCATATATAAAAAATCAAAATGTATGTTAGAGTACAAAAACATAATGAATGTCTAACAAAGATCTCACAAGATCACAATATATATGCACAAGGTGTATATACAATGATCCAAATCAAGAATAGCTTCCTCCAACCTTTGAACCGATGGGCCTAGCTATACATTGATGAAAATACCTACCTTTGGTTGTACAATAGATGCCCCTATGTCTGGCTATGTCTGGCCATGGTGGCCTTAGTGGATGAAGCACTACCCCACTGCTCTGTGACCTCTGAGACCTCTAAGATCTCCAAGAAGTTGTATAGCTAGGTACTATCTACTCAATTGGCATAACATGCTAGTAGTGACCCTGTAAATATTCTATCTTTCTATGTGCCTCTCTCACCACCTCCTGAGCCTATCTAGTGGCATATATGCCTGCCTAATAGAGCATGTCAATGGATCCCTATAATCTCAAATTATGAACATTGGTAATAAAGTTTCATACATCCAACTCTATCTGCCTAGTTCTAGCCTAAACCACTTCTCTCTCTCTCTCTCTCTCTCTCTCTCTCTCTCTCTCTCTCTCTCCATCTAGGTTATCCTCCCCTCTAATGTGGTCACCCTTGAGGCATACCATTGATTTTGTGTCTCTTCCTCTGTCACCCTCCTCTCTACCTCAGAAGTTCTGGCCTCTTCCCGTGCAACAATCCTCAAAGATCCATCTAGTCTTCCCTGAAGGTCTTTGACCTTCTCCCTCAACTTGCTAACATCATGAGTATGTTTTTCATTCACTATATCTCCCACATCTACCTTGATGGCTTTATCTTGTGCAACCTCATCAAAACCTCCCATTGCAACATCCATAAGTCCAGCATCATATTACTATACCTCCATGTCATTATCCTCAAAATAGTTGGACCCATTGTTACTCTCCATCTCTATCTCATCCTCCTCACATCAACATCCTCTCCCATAGGCTCATCTCCTCTCGCCTCCAAATCTTCCTCTCTCCTAACTACTGGGGAATCCATTGGAACAACAATAGTATTAGCTCCACCACACCTATCATTTGTCTCCCCCTTAATCCCTCCCACCTCATCCTCCATCCCTCCCTATATCTTGTCCTTCATCCATCCCTCCTTGTCCACCTCGTCCACCCCTCTATCCTCATCTATTATATCTCTTTTGAAGATATCTAACCCATCAAAATATATCTACAAGAACTGGTATACCTCGATTTGTATAGGGAATAGGTTTGTGGATGACCCACCATGCATTACACTTTATAGTGGTCCCTACATGTGCAAAATATGATCTCCACTCTCATCTATGGAGTTCCAAAGTGGTAAAATGTGCAAAAACTATAGCTATGGGGATTACTGGTCCCTATCCTTCAACACTCTGGCACAATGGGAAAACTAAGCTAAAATAATATGTACTCCTTGTCTCTCTCTAAGCTACCTCACTATCCTATCTAAGAGTTGCATCTCAACAATCCTGACCAATTGTGTGGACCACCCAATCAAGTACCACTCTTGTCTACACAAATGAAGGTGATCTGCCTCACTACCCCACATAGGGCACCCAATGCATGGTCTACAGGTGAAATCTCTCAAGGTATTCAATAAATGTCACCAGTATCTAGTATGGCCCACCTATGTGTGTAACACTACCTCATAATAATAAGCATAAGGCTATCTTGGCTGAATCAATGGTCTATCGAACATAGGATAGAACACAATTATGTGCTTAAATGACAACACCTGTAGAAGATTAACACCATATCCCAGTGACTGTAATCCATGATATACAATGTCATGCATTTGGTGATAGATCATAGTCAGTACACATGGACCCCAATCATACACTATCTCCCTTAGCCACATATTTGTCACCATCTCCCCCCTCCCAATAGGGAATCCATACCCTCTCCTATCCAAAACCATAACTCCTGACATAACCTCACATAGTAGCCTAAAATAAGGATCATAATCAATCATGCCCTACCATCTAATCTCATAATGATTAATACCCAGGTCGACCACACTACAATAAAATAAGTCACATAGTTCAGTTCTCCTTGTATACAAAAGGGTAACCACCCTCTCCCCTCGAATAGGAATTTTTAGAATTTGATATACGTCCTCCAAAGTCACACTACATGATCTTGTCGACAAGTGAAAAGAAGAAGTCTCTAAGTGCCATCTCTCACACAATGCAATGATCATGCCCCTATTTTCCGTAATACAAAGCATAAAGGTGATATTAAGCAAACCAATTCTCTCTACGTGCTCTCGCTCCTTGATGTCTAATCTATGTCTATAAATGAGCATCTCAGGATGATTCTCCCAAGTGATCAAAATAAAGTCTCTAATATATATATATATATAATCTTAAAATGGAAGCACTTCCATGTTAAGATAGTTTAGCCCTCCTTAGGGGGTGTTTTGGGCCATCACCATGTTGTTCTCTCATTTCTGCCCCTTTTGCCTCTTCTGTGCCTGTTTAGGACCCTAATTGGGCCTCTTCAGGCATTGTTTATCCCGCCTAGCACATTTTCTAGGGGTCCTGACCCCCTAGGTCAAGGTCAACCTCGACCATGACCTAGGTTAGGGTAAAACTTAACCTTGACCTAGGTCCCCCTTTTCAATTGGAAAGTTTGGCAGTTGTCAGGGGACACTAAAAAGTTCATTTTCCCTCTTTCGGGTCAGCTGTTTTGGGTTCCAAAGTAATGAATCTTAAATTATATTTAATATAGGTCCACTTCTACGGGTATAGGTCTAATTGGAATTTAATTCTCCTATGTAGGCCTCTCTAGAATATTCTTCCCTAGATTTGTATATAAGGAAGCTCTCTCCTCTAATTTTCAATCATCATCTACTTGGAGACAAGAAATTTATCGTCTACTTTCAAAAATCCATTATTCTACATGTTTTCAAGCTTCCAAGTGTTCAATCAAGGTTTTGAAGTCTTCCTCTCAAGCATTCAAGCTCTCCATTGAAGATCAAGGATTCAAGAAATCAAGCCTTTGAAGGGATTTGGTTCAAGCATTCAATATTCATCATTCAAACCCTAGATCTATCCATCATGGTGGTGTGATCTTCTTTCAAGATCCTTTGTGCATCCTCAAGATTCATTTATTCTTCTTTCAAGGTGGATTCCAAGAATACAATCATGGAGGTTTATGGTTTCTAGTGACGAGTCCAAGCTTTCATCTTAACATACTTGTTTACATTCGAAATACAATTGCATATCTATTTGAATATCATAGCTTCATTATTAGATTTACTTCTACTACTTGCTAGCACTCTCTATTTCAATTATTGATTTCAATGGTAATTCCTAAATCAGGGTTTGAATAAGGAAAACCCCTCCCCCAATAAATAAAACCATTTTTCTTGTAGGTATAGGTACATGATATCAAATTTTAGATCAGATTTGGATACCCTTTTTGGCCAACTTTCAGGATCCGCGAACAAATTTTCTGTCAAAGTAGTGCAGGTCGAGGTCAACATTTTGGGGTACAATTACATCCTTGCATTTGGGTCAAGGTCAACCTTACTTGGAAAAGGAAAATATTTATGGGTTTTTTCCATCTTTGTGTTTCTATTCCAGATCTGGTTGTAGAATTTCCTGAGACTCCACACAGACATTAGAAAATAGGTATTTCCAGATCTGCTACCTTCCAAGATAAATGTTTCATTTCAATTAAGGTTTTAAACAATTCAAATCTATTGTTTCACTTTATAATTAAGGAATTAAATCCCCCTTTCCCTCTTTATCCATAACTAGTTGATTCCTTTTTGCATTGATCGTCTCCTTTTGATTAATCAATTGGGATCTCCTTGTCTTGGATTAGGAGGTGACACATTTCCATCAACATTCACCCCACACACACACACACACACACACACACACACATATATCCTACATTTTGGTGAACCCGCGATAGACAACTCTTTCTTTTTGGTGTTATATGCTTTTCCTCTTTTCCTTAGAGGCTAGCTTTTGCATACATATCAAATTAGTTTTATTTTATTCCCTTTCATTTTAAAATACAAAAAAAAAATCTACATACTCATCAAAATACAAAAACATTTATTGCATTTCATTCACTATGAAGATCTTTAAGATGCTTTGGGGTATGGTTATTTTCCTCATTATTCTTCTCTTAGCATCTCTTTATAGTACTTATGATGTTTATGAGAGTATCATCCATTTCATCATGTTTGTTACTCTTCATGTTTCACTTGCTTATGCTATTTTGATATTAACTAATACTAGTCTTCCTACTTTCAGAACTTTCATTAAGAATTTGTGTAGCGGACTTATTGCTCTTTTGGATTATGTGAAGAATTTTGTAGATGATACCCCATTTCCTAATCTTCCTAATCCTATCATTCCTAATCTAGTTCCTAATCTTCCTAATCCTAATCCTACTCTTCTTAATCCAATTCCTAATATTCCCACTCCTATTTCTCCATCTTCTATCCCTAGTTCTTTCCACACTCGTGATGGGGCTACAACTATGGTTCATGATGCAGATGTGCAAGAATTATTTGATTTATCTTCCCCTTATTATTCGATCCATGATGATGTTAAAGGGAAGAGAAAAGAAAATTATTCTAAACCTATCATTCCGCCTTACACAACATTTTCTCATGATCACCGTAAACAATCACCTCTTGTAGAAGCTTTACAAGATATGTACACTACATGATACAATATGGTGGCTAAACAAGGTTATAAGGGTTTAGGGCTTGGTGTTAATGAACATGATATTAAATATATGGTTCATCTATCCCCTAAACAAGATAAGTATGGTCTAGGATTTTCTCTATCTCAACTTAAGGTAGTTGATTTTTATCATCGCCCTCCTCTTCATATTCTCCTTCCAACACTTTCCTTAGATTACCCTGATACCCCTCAAGATGTGGCTAAGAAGGTATATGTTCAATTAATGAATTATAAGAAAGAAATATTTAAAAATATGCTAAAAGATGCTCCCTCCAAGTACAAATGTCCTTTTCACTAGAGTAATACACATTTACTTGCTGATTGTGTGCATTTCTGATGACATGTAATTGATTGAATGTTTGAAGATGTTAAGTTGATCATCAAAATGTAGAAAGATAATGCAAGACATTAAATCAGTTAATGGATTGTATTTTCATTGGTGTCAACTTGATATAATCTAATTGGTTATAATCAAAGTGTCAAAGACTTCAGAGAATAAGAGAGATTAAGATTATGCTTTCAATAATGCATAAAAGATAAGCATTTACTATGTGACTTCAAACACCAACGACTAGTGGAACCTAATGGACAGAGATCACCGAAAGTCAAGTCATAGTGATGCTCAAGAAAGAACACCGACGAGCATTACCAACAAGAAGAATCACAAGCATAACCAAGAGCCAGAATCATAGTGTAAACCGATGGAGAAGCCCGAGGAGAACTGGAGTATTGACCAAAGCTATCAAAGAGTTAAAACACAGAAATTAACTTGAGTTCAAAAATGACAAAATATCTAGCTGGAAGAGCTAAATATGGATTTAATTGGTAGTTATCATTGTCTTCATCAACAAGACGAAGCCAGAGATAAGTAAAGGATTTAAAACTATTTTGTCTAGTTGGTAAGAAGATCTTTGCGAGATAAAACAAGAGTTTTTCTTTAAATCAGATTGGCTAAGATTGTGGGTCACGCCAAGATCAAGAAAATCAAGAACCTAACAAATGGTGATATCATGTCTATAAAGAGACAACTTAATTCATTTCAAATTAAAGGGGGATTGAATGAAAAAGAGGATGCTAAAGAGAAACTGATGAAGAGAAACTTCATACAGTCCTGATCAATCAAGATGAGGAAAGAGCTAAATATTTTCATGGACACCGAGCAACAGAGAATAGCATCACCGAGCAGAACAAAAGTGGAGAAAAGGCAATAAAAAGGATATATTGATCAGATTTGTTTTATGAGCTTACAATAGATCTGAAAATCTACAAGTATAAGTTGTATATGTGAATAGATCATACTGTTTTAGTTTAACCATTGATTCAGAAAGTCTCTTAACCGAGAAGGACTTAAAGATCCTTTCTATATTGAGATACATCCCAAGGAGTATTAAAAAGTTTGATAATGAAGATAGCATGAGATGCTAGATACCATTTGACAAACCAGAAGAGGTAGCATAGATATGCCCGATATCAAGTGACAAACTAATCTTTTAAATCCTCTAACAAGGTCACACCTAAAAGTGTGTTTGTAACCTTTAACAGGGTTGGCTCTTCACCGAGCTCACTTTAGAAGAGGGAAAAATTTGGGTTACCGATCCCAAGTGGTTTTTCCCTTAATAGGGTTTCCACGTTAAAAATCCACGTGTCAATATGTTTATGAGTCATTAATATAGTGTTTTGCATTACACATAGCTAATCTAGATTGATCGGTACACTCTAAGTAATTTACTATTTTTTGGTAAATTAACTAACTACTATTCGGTAAACATACAAAATAAGGTTTAACAAAGCATTCTGAGCAGTAGTAATTTGATAAGTATATTTGAAGACATTCATGTTATAGGACTTAAGATAACTAGAGGCTTAATTTTGTGGTACTAAGTTTTTGGGTTGATTAATTGAAATATTTTTGAAGCCATTGATTCACCCCCCCCCCTCTCAGTTATTACTAACAATTGGTATCAAAGCTTGTGTGCTTAGAAAGGGAGTTTAATAGCTCAAGAAAAAGATCACAAGATGAACAAATGAGATGTACCCAAGTTGAATAAAGACAACTTTTCATCACGGAAATGCAAAATAAGACTCCACCTATCAGGTATTGGAAATGATGTTACTCAATACCTTGATACTGAATATGTGTTGTCTATAAGACCTCACACTCTTGAGAAATTAAGAGTAAAGAATGAGCATAATTGCATGATGATAGAACTTGCATCATCACTCTCCGATGCTGAATTTGAAGATGTCAAAACCTGCACCTCTACAAAGAAAATGTGGGATAAGTTGAAGCTAGTACATGGAGGAGATGCTAATGTACTAAGAGCCAAGGCAAAAATCCTAAGAGGGAGGTTTGATGACCTAAGGCTGAAGGAAGGAGAAAATATCACTCAGTATAGCTGTAGAATCAAAGAGGTCGTCAATGCTATCCAAGGAGTTAGAGGTGTACTTGAAGAGGAGACAATGGTAAGTAAAATCTTAAGAACCTTACTGCTTGTATATATGCTATTAGAGATTTTGCTATTTAAGAAATGAGAGCAGTTGCAAACAATACAGTTACTCTAGATAGTCTGATTGGTAGACTGATTTCATTTGAGATGAATAAATTTGATAATAGTGTCTTACCATCTATAGAATCTGCATTCAAATCTTCTTTAAAGATAAGTAATTCAAGTCATAGACATGCTATTAGAAATGATAGTGAAAGTGATAAAGAGGATCAAGGACTTGATGAGATTGAAGCACTAATGGAAAGAAGATTGCAGAGAGGCAAAGGTAGATACAAAGGTAAATTATCACTTGTATGTTTCAATTGTAAAGAGGTTGGAAACTTTGCTGCAAGATGTCCAAACATAAGAAAAGATGATAGAGGTAATGACAGATCATATGAGAAGAAGTTTGACAGAGGTGATAACAGAGATTACTAAAGCAACTGACAATCTAACAAAAGAGATACCTGAGACTACAAGGACAAAGGGAAGAAATATTGTTACCTAGCTGAGAACAGAGCTAATGACATTGGCACCAAATCAGAAGAATACATTGAGATGGTATTTGTAGCCATGAAGGATGATTCAGACGAAGAAGAAAAAAGGTATGTAGAAACTGCACTCATTTCTAAAGTTAGTAAAAATGATGTCTGGATCATAGATAGTGGATGCACTCACCATATGACTGGTGATAAAAAAAATTTTGAGACTTTTGAATACTATAATAGTGGTTCAATGAGAATGGGAAATGATACACCTTGTCCAGTTGAAGGTGAATGAACTATGATGTTGAATAAATTGATCAAATGTGAAAATGTTTAGTGGGTAAAAGGACTGAATTATAATTTGTTAAGTGTTTCACAGCTCAATAATATAGGTCACCAAATGGAATTTGAAAATAAGAAGGCAAAGATCTTCAATGAATCAGAAAGGTTGATCGGAACTGGTGAGAAGACAAAAGGTAACCTTTTCTATCTTGATGAAACTAATACCACTTTTTTAATAGCTTGAAATGAAGACATATGGTTGTAGCACAAAATATTGTATCATGTGAATTTTGACAACATGATAAAGATAAGAAACAAAAGGAATGTCAGAGGCTTACCGAGCATGACTAAGCCCAAGCATATCATGTGCAAGAATTGTCAAAAAGGTAAAATGACAAAGTCTAGTTTCAAGAGTAAAACCCATACATCTATTGCAATTCTATAATTATTCCATACTAATCTATGTGGACCCATGAGGACAAAGAGTTACTATGGAGATAGGTATTTCATTCTCTTTATTGATGATTATTATAGAATGATGACAATCATGTTAAAAGATAAATCATAAGCATTCAATATGTTTAAATAGTATAAGGATATGGTAGAAAAATAAAGTGAAAAGAAATTGAAATGCTTAAGGTCAGATAGAGGAGGGGAATTTACTTCAGATGAATTCACTAACTACTGTAATGAGCATGGAATTAAAAGACAAGTTTTTGCATTGAGAACACCACAATAAAATGGAATTGCTGAAAGGAGAAACAAATAAATTATTGACTATACAAGAACATTGATTATTAAGAAGAGCATCACTCAAACTTTCTGGAGGGAAGCTATCAGTACTATTGTCTACACATTAAACATAGTACAATTGAAGAAGGACATAAAGAAGACATCCTATGAGCTTTGGTATGGACATACACCCAATGTAAGCTACTTCAGAACCTTTGGTAGTCAATGTTATATTTTGAAGGATGATAGAAATGGAAAAATTGAATCCAAAAGTGAAGAAGGTATCTTTCTAGGGTACTCAACCAAAAGCAAGGCTTATAAATTTCTTAACAAGTCATCTAAAAAGATCATTGAAAGTGCAAATGTGAAAATAGATAAATTTTTAGAAAAGGATTATAAGGAAAGAAGAAAAGAACCAGCGGACTATAACAGGTTATTTTATACAGAACCTGACACTCTACCTGAGAAATAGTGTATCACTCACGAGTAACAGAACATTGCACTTGAGCATCAGGCTATAATTACCAAAAATTAGGAAAATCCTCAAGATGATGTTCCAAGCGATGGAGATCCAAATGAAGGCCAAGAAGATAATCAGAATGATGAACACATGGCTGAACCAAAACTTGCCAAGTATGTCAGAAGACATCATCCACATAATCAAATCATAGGAGATGTTATCTGGAACAACTGGTCTTGTCTTGACTTCCATTATTGACACCCCATGTAAGGTCTGATCATTAGTTTTTAGAGCAACATTCTCTAAGAAATCTACCATTATATTCTTTGACCTTTCTATCCAGCTTATATAAAAGGCATCAAACATTTCAATTTGATCCCAAATAGCATATTTATACATTTTTAACCTATAATTATTTACTGTATATTTGGATCTGATTTGGGCTACCACTAATTTAGAATCACCATAAACCTTTAAATATTTAATTCCATGTTTGATGGAAATTTCTAGCCCTAAAGACAAAGCCTCATACTCTGCAGTATTATTTGTACATTGGAAAGCCAATAAAAAAGAATATTTAAAAGTTGTACCTAATGGAGATACCAATAACACACCAGCTCCTGACCCTTCTTTTGAGCAAGCTCCATCAAAATACATTTTCCACAATCCATCACTTTGTACACTCAACTCTTTGACCAGAGGATCAATATTTTCACTTTGATGATAATGGTCATTCCTCTGCACTATGAAATTCTCCATATCCACATCAATGCAACAATTAATGTTAGTGTCTTCAAACCACTCTATCATGTGAGGAGTTCTACCCTCCCTTGACACCTTAACATTATTTCTAGCAATGTTGGAAGTAGCATATGATAAATCACTTTGTATACTACCTCCCATTGAAGCACTCCACTTTCTTAACAGTAGCATCCCATAGTGTGGTGGTATATCAACAACAAGAAAATTCATAGTCAACACCACATCAAAAAATATTGCTAATTTATAAGGCATGGCTTCAATGGTACCAATCACAGTGACTTCTCTAGAATCCATTGCTTGACATCTCCCATGAGGAGTATCCACTTGTAGTCCCATAGACCTCATAATTTTCACTGGCATAACAGTGTTTGATGCTCTTGAATAAATCATACAATTTTTTATCATCCTTCCATTAATTACCAGTGAAAGAAAAAATGGGTCAACAACTTTAGGGGAAGAAGTTGTGTTTAAGAAAATTTGAGGAATCTCAGAAGTTAATACTTTAACTTCCTTCCCTTTGTTAATTGGTTTCTTATCAACATTTTCTGTATTTTGAAACTTCACTATAGGCACACTGTTTAATAATGACAGAACCTTTTCTTTATGTTCTTTGATTCTCATCATTTCTAAAAATGGCACTTTCACAGTCATTTGAGATAAACAGTGACCCATATCTACTGGAGTATATTATACATCTGAGGATTTTGATTTTTCAACAATAATATTATTTTCCTCAATCCGTATATTCAGAGTTGGTTCTTTAGATTTTTTATTTTCTACCCTAAAAGTAGAAGTACTTGTTTCTTGCTCTTTCAATTTTCCTTCTTGTACAACATTTGGTTCTAAGGCTTTTGTCACAGTTTTGACCTTAGATTTGTTTGCATTTTCCCCAGGCCCTTCCTTCTTATGTACATATTTGGTGTCTATTTTGTTTTCTTTTATAAACACACCAGATGGCTGACTACCAGTACCACCCACTAATATGTTTCTTAAATGGTAATTACTTCTAACCTTGTTCACTAAATCTGCAGTAATCTTTTCTTTCTCTTCATCTGAAGCTTTCCTGATAAATGGAAGATCTTGATTTTTTTGAGCATAACATCTTATATGGTTATCAGTTTCCTCTGCTTCACTGTTTGATAAAATTTGTTGATGATGATTTTCTACATTTCTTTGTGAACCATATGAATCATGATTTTCAGTTTCATTGTCTGAATCTATATCATGACATGAATAGGAATTTTTCATGTTATGATCACATTGTTCATATTCATCATTTCCTTGTTCTTTATTTACTTTCAAATCCAAGGAAACAATACAAAAATTAGGGTTGTGTGGGGCTTCACAAGCCTCACACCAGAAATCATCATTGCATAAATGGACATCATTTTTATGTAAAGGGTCTGGAGTTTTGTTATCAGTTTTCTCTTTTCTAGATGAAACAATAGGCTTCCCATCCTTAAATTGAGTTCCATAAGGATGATTTTGCATTCTATTCTGAGGATTGTAACTATTGTTATAGGAAGGCCTATTGTTTTGAGGATCCCTATATTCCTTATAATATGGCTCTTTTAGGTTACTCCTACTAAACCTTGAATCATCTCTCCTATTTAATTTACTAGAATTCCTTCTATTCATTTCAATATTTACTGCTATTTCATAAGCATCAGTAAGAGTTCTAGGGTTTTTATCCCTAAGAGCATATCCCATTTTAGAATCAAAGGCATTCAAATAAGTTTCTAAACATACCTCTTCATCCAGCCTTATTTTTTGAAACAATTTGTGCATTTCTCTTTGAAATCTGGTATTAAACTCCATGACCTCTTCATTGTAATTCTTTTTTATGTTATTGAACTCATTCAACAAGAATCCTTTGTTTTTTTTGTCACCATATTGATCTTTAAACAATTCAATTAACTCATCCATGGAAACTATAGAACCATTAGAAAGGCTTCTAAACTATTCTCTAGCATCCTCTCCTAGAGACTGAACAAAATGATTCATTAACACATCTTCATGAGTGATATTTAAATCATCAACAAAATCAATGAATTTTCTTAAGTGTGTTTCACAAGACATAACATTACTACCTGCAAACTTTGGGAGCTTTTCTCCTATATCACCCACATCTTTTGGAAATGTATTGGGGTATCCAGGGATACCAATGAAGTTAAACTGTTTATACCTCTCAGTACGCAATGATTTTCTTTGAAAATTATCATTTTCTTTAAAAGTAGTGGCTTTTGCTTTAGAAGCTGTTGTAATCTCTGTTCCAGCATAAGAATATTTGGAAGACTGCAAAAAATCTATTTTCTTCTTCATTTCAATTGTTGCAGCTTCCATTTGTGCCTTTTCTAGCCTTTTTTCCATGGTCTCCTTTTCAATTCTTAATTTCTCAAGATCAATATCCAACTTGGACATTTGCTCTGTTAGGACCTTGTGAACTTTAGGTTCTTTGTTTATGCTTTCAGTCATCTTTTTTTTACCTTTGTCCTGGTCTTTCTGTGAACTAGAAGCTCTATGAGTAAGTGGTATTTCTTGGTTCTTTTGAGACCTCTCTATATTCCTTATATTTTGATATCTTAAAGATCTTCTTTTAATTTTACCAACTTCTTTCTTTTCATGTTTGTTCTTTTTTCTAAGCTCTCTTTCCATTTTCATCTGTTGAATAAGGGAAAGATGTTTCATGATGAGTCTCTTATTTTGCAAGCTCATCAGAGGGAACCTCTTCATAATCTGAACTAATTGTATCTATTTCCTCTCTTTCACTAGAAGTAGAAGTAGCTATAGGTGTTTCTAGTACTTTCTCTGGAGCTTCTTCATATTCTAAAGTATTGCCATCGTGAATAGACTGATTTCTACCTACCTCTCTCCTAGTATTACTTTCTTTGCTTCTTGGAGGAGTTTCATCTATGTTGAATTGGTTTCTTTTCTTTCTCCAAGACATTTCCATTCTTGAAGTTGATGCAAATCCACCATCTAATGCAGTTTCAGGATTCTTTCTGGCTTTTGACCTAGTATTCATTTTGAAAGATATTTACTAACTTTTAATGATCACAGAGATTTAGCTTTAGAGTCACCACCCAACAATTGTTTGGGATAGATGAATACTTATCAAAATGACTTTACAAAATATAAATGTTATTTTATTGTCCTTTTAAAACCTTAGAGATTCTGAAAACTTCTAACAAGACTTTATAATCTTTATCCCCAGCGGAGTCGCCAATTTGTTAGGGTTTTTTCTTGTTGAACTTTCAAGAGGTGCTTGAATACTTGATTAACTTTACGACTCCCAATATTTGAAACTAATGATCCAAGCAAGATAAAACTCTAATTAATGAGGATTTATGATAATATTTGGGGAAACTTATTATCACCTCCTTCTTTTTAGGCTCCACAACCCCCAGGCAGGTATCACCTATATATATAATTGTTGTCTCATAGTATTAGTAAATGTGGATACGTATTTTCTGCTTGTTTACTGTATTATCTTGTAAATTACTCTGCATAAGACTAAAAACAACTTGACACGAACCTTAACCATGAAAACTATTGAAATTATAACAACAAACAATAGTGCTTTAAGGATGTTCATCCTTCTTCTTTTTTAGTTCTCAGAACTTAGGAAGGGTAAACTATTTTAATCCTCTCTCAAAGGGATTAGTAAAATGAATTGTATATCTTGATACAATTACTTAAACTTATATGTGTCTGATTGTAAATGTAAGAGATTTGTATATTTTAAATTACTTGGATGATGATAAACCACTTGAAAGATTCTAGACCATTGCGTATCCTTGGGCTACAGAGTCAAAGATATAAATCCATAGAAAAGTAAATAAAGTTACTATAGGCTGCCTTACAATCTATATGCAACTCAAGTAAGATGCCTTAGAAATTACCCTGTCACTTCAACATCACTGTATCAAATCCTTAGATATTGTTATGCTCCCTGAAACTACTCACAAAACTTAGTTCTTCCCTTGAAAGAAACTTGCAAACAATTAGATAGCTACCTTGTAACCAATATGCTTAAAATGCCTTACAGATTAAACATAAAAGAGAATACACAATAAGTAAAGAGACAACAACAATATAGAAGAGAAGCTGCACTGTATTTTATTCATATTCCTGATTCATACATATAAAGACCAAAAGCTCAAAAAAACTGAGACACAAATCTGTAGTCTGGCTTACAATTATATTTCACCACCTTTTAGTTACAAAATTGATATATATATATATATA
>MU226915.1:1077189-1101357 GCA_018584345.1 Thuja plicata | reverse complement strand
AAGAGTGAAAATTTTGGGTTACCGATCCCAAGTGGTTTTTCCCTTAACAAGGTTTCCACATTAAAAATCCATGTGTCAATGTGTTTATGAGTCATTACTTTAGTGTTTTTCATTACACATAGCTAATCTGGATTGATCGGTATACTCTAAGTAATTTACTATTTTTTAGTAAATTAACAGAGTTCTATTTGATAAACATACAGAATAAGGTTTAACAAAGCATTCCGAGCAGTAGTAATTTGATAAGTATATTTGAAGGCATTCATCTTATAGGATTGAAGATAACTAGAGGCTTAATTTTGTGGTACTAAGTTTTTGGGTTGATTAATTGGAATATTTTTGAGACCATTGATTCACCCCCTCTCAGTTATTACTAACACATTTCAATATGTATGTTAGAGAAAGAGATGATTTAGGAATTATATCTCACTCTCGTGCAGTATTACAATTTCTTCATAATTTCCATACTGGGAATACCCCTCATTCTTAAATAATATAGATCTTTCTCCCTCTTGTCTCTTCACCAGGGGGCAAGAGGCACTTCTTCCATTTTTCTAGGATCCATTATGCTCTTAGCATGTATTTTTTTTTGAGCTTAATATGTTATTCTTTCTATATTCTATCCCTATGGTTTTGTATTATGATACATTCATTCCTTTTCTCATAATCATCCATAGCTCTCTTCTAGTATTCATGATATATTTTCTAAGACATTTGTTTTGCAAAGATATCTCTTTGTTACAACATCTCTTGATCTAATTGGTGTATCCCTTGCTTTCATCCCTGGGGGGCAAGGTTCTCTTTCTTTCTCTCTGTCTAAGGATCTACTGTCCTTAGCTTGGTGGTATTTGTTTATTGTGAAACATTATTTCCTTATAAAGACTTATGTTTTGGCTATGGATACCCTCTTATATGAGAGGTGATTGTCCTAGGTCATCACCTCTTCTTTATTTTTCAAATTATGTTCTTTATAAACTCTTTCCCTTGCTTTGGGTTAAAGTTTGCTTCCTTCATTTCAAGATTCCTCTTTCTCTTGATTGTAGGGAGCTTGATGATTGAATCTTTGATCCCTCTTTGATTTTCTTTGAAAGATGATATTTTATCTAAAGCACTCCTCTATGGTGGGGGTCTTGTTGATAAGATCTCTTCCTCTTTGAGGATCCTTTTTCTATAAGTGACATATCCTTTTCATGATTATCTATGCTCTTTTATGTAAGGGTCAATACTCTTTGCTAAGACTATAGTGTACTAACATGATATGTCCTTACTTTGTGAAGAAGGTATCCTCATTTGCTTCCTTATCCTATCTATTAGGTAGCCACGATAAGGAGGGGGCATATATAGGGTCTCCCTTATACTATAGTTTACATTTTACAACATGCTAAATCCTTGGAAGGTAATGCACATAAGTTGCTAAATCCCAAAGAGACGCGCATTTTCATTTTTATTTTTACTAAATCCTCAGAAGGTAACACACATAAGTTGCTAAATCCTGAAGAGACACACATTTTCATTTTTATTTTTGCTAAATCCTCAGAAGATAACACACATAAGTTGCTAAATCCTGAAGAGATACACATTTTCAAATTCAAATAGGCTAGATCCTTGGAAGGCAATGCACATAAGTTGCTAAATCCTGAAGAGACATGCATTTTATATTCCATAGTGATACAATAATTTGGATCTATGAGCATTCTAAAAGTTGTCAGAAGATGCATTACAATTACAAAACACAACTTATGGGTGAACCTGTTGGGCTCTCCCTCCTTTGTGATTCATGGTAAGGTGGGCATCTTAATGGGTGAGGTAATCACTCTCTCTTTTCTCTCTTTTTCTTTCATACTAGTAGGATTAGATTATGAAGCTATGTTATTTATAGTGTTTCTCTTGTCTTTCTTATATAGTCATTTATGCTTTTATGATGGCTTTCCAAATATGACATTAGTATAGGAAGCATTTCCTAGTAAGGTTTCCTTTACTAGTTGATTTGGGCTTTATTTTCTATTTGATTTTGTACCCTTGTGTGTGTATGTTGAGATAGAATGCTTGGCCTAGGGGCTCATGTCCTTGACTAAGTGATGTTCTACCTCATTGCGATCCACTAGAGTCTTTCTTCTAACTTTTCCGTGAGTATGTTCAATTTTCATACTCCCGCTAAAGTGGGGGCTTAATGTATCGTATTAAAATGGAAGAACTTCCATGTTAAGATAGTTTATTCCTCCTTAGGGGGTGTTTTTGGCCATCACCATGTTGTCCTCTTATTTTTTCCCCTTTCGCATCTTCTATGCATGTTTAGGACCCTGATTGGGCCTCTCCAGGCATTGTTTATCCTGCCTGGCACATTTTCCAGGGGTCCTGGCCCCCTGGGTCAAGGTCAACCTCAACCTTAACCTAGGTTAAGGTCCACCTCAACCCTGACCTAGGTCAGGGTCAACCTCAAACTTGACCCAAGTCCCCCTTTTCAATTGGAAAGTTTGTCGGCTGTTAGGCGACACTAAAAAGTTTATTTTCCCGCTTTCAGTTTGGCTGTTTCAGGTTCCGAAGTAACGAATCTTAAAATGTATTTAATATAGGTCCAATTATAGGGGTATAGGTCTAATTGGAATTTAATTCTCCTATGTAGGCCTCTCTAGAATATTGTGCCCTAGATTTGTATATAAGGAAGCTTTCTCCTCTCATTTTCAATCATCATCTACTTGGAGACAAGCACCTTATCATCTACTTTAAAGAATCCATTATTCTAAATGTTTTCAAGCTTCCAAGTGTTTAATCAAGGTTTTCAAGTCTTCCTCTCAAGCATTCAAGTTCTCCATTGAAGATCAAGGATTCAAGCATTCAAGATTCATCATTCAAACCCTAGATCTATCCATCATGGTGGTGTGATCTTCCTTCAAAGTCCTTTGTGCATACTCTAGATTCATTTATTCTTCTTTCAAGGTGGATTCCAAGAATAAAATGATGGAGGTTTATGGTTTCTAGTGTTGAGTCCAAGCTTTCATATTAATATACTTGTTTACATTCGAAATACAATTGCATATCTATTTGAATATCATAGCTTCATTATTAGATTTACTTCTACTACTTGCTAGCATTCTCTATTTCAATTATTGATTTAAAGGTTAATTCCTTAATCGAGGTTTGACTAAGGCAAACCCCTCCCCCAATAAACAAAACCATTTTTCTTGTAGGTACAGGTACATGACATCAAATTTTAGATTAGATTTGGATACCCTTTTTGGCCAACTTTCAGAATCCACAAACAAATTTTCCGTCGGAGCAGTGCAGGTTGAGGTCAACATTTTGGGGTACAATTGCGCCCCTACATTTTGGTCAAGATTGACCTGACTCAGAAAAGGAAAATATTTTTGGTTTTTGTCCGTCTCTATGTTTCTGTTCCAGAACCGGTTGCAAAATTTCTTGAAACTCCACAAAGACATCAGAAAATAGGTATTTCCAGATCTTCTACCTTCCAAGATAAATGTTTCATTTCAATTAAGGTTTTATGCAATTCAGATCTATTGTTTCACTTTATAATTAAGGAATTAAATCCCCCTTTCCCTCTTTATCCATAACTAGTTGATTCCTTTTTTGCATTGATCATCTCCTTTCGATTAATCAATTGGGATCTCCTTGTCTTGGATTAGGAGGCCACACATTTGCATCAACATACATCCCCTATGTGCACGCGCGCGCGCACACACACACACACACACACACACACACACACACACACATAATCCCCTAGTTAATCCAAATGTAGTAAAAATAAAGAGCAATAATGCATCTACGCTACCATATATCACACATGTCAAAAATGCATTACATACATTGTAAATAGTCAACACAAAGCAAGTGCATCGAATCAATATAACAAGTGTGTCTAATCCCTAGATCAATTGTGTACAATCCCTAACTCAGTTGCATCATTTTCAAAGTTTGAGTGCGTCACATTATATTCAAATGCAACTAAGTTAAGAAAAAGCTATGCTAAGACGGTGGCGTCAAGCTAAGACGGTGGCGTCAAATTAGCCTCGAAAGCGGTGATTCAGACTATGATTGTGGCGAAAGCTCCTGGCATATGTGGCTTAATAAGACCCTGATTTGACCTAGTCTAGAAAAAATGAAAAATAACAACAATAAATTTATATTTACTGGTGTCGGAGCGTCTGATGGACATTGGTACATTCGGAGTCACTCGTTGATGTGTACGTCATCCTCATATGCCTCCATCGCTCTGAAAACTCGCTCAAAGAATCCTCTACCAAATTATCTAAAGATTTAATTTCAAATGACCTTAGAAATGACCCTCTAGGCCTATTTATACCCTCCCAAACCTCCTTGGTGTACTGTCCATGTTGTTTTTCACCTTCCTAGTCTCATAACTTTTGGGTATGACCTTTTTTTGAACTGTCGGTTGCATTGCAATCCTGGTAAATTTTTTCAAGAAATTGGGGTTTATTACATATTTTTGGCTCAATTTCTTGAGTGGGTACCATAATATCTAGTCAGTATCAATTTCTCATTTTATCATACCGGGGCATGTCTTTATTACTTAATCTTTGAAACAATGCCTGAAAATGCATTGTCTCAGAGAGGGGCAAAATGTAGACACTTAAAATTGACTTATTGCCCGTGCGCAACAATTTCACTAATATTCCTCTTAATTGATTAAATAACAAATTTTATTTAATTAATTAGTGTCTTTCTACTATTTTCAAAATTCAAAATTATAATTCCCCCTAATTCCATAATCATGTAATTTTAAACGACTATTTAATTATTAAATGTCTAAGTAATTTTCATCACTCATTCTTCTATAAATTAATTAAATAATTATTATTATCTTATTAATCCCTTGTCTTCATAATTAATTAAATAATTATGTTATTTAATTAATACTTCTTCATTGTTATTATTTCATTTATGTAATAATTGCAATTAACTCATCAATTTCTCCTAATATTAAATAAATGTTAAATTATTTAATTTACTAATTTATTCCTCTCATAAATAAATAAATTTTATTTATTTATATTCCACATGTGCAATTAAATAAATTTTCTAAATTATTTAATTGCATTTATTCTTCTAGTTCTAACTAACACTAAGTCTCAGTCTAACTCTTCAATTACCTTTGTTAGCTCTTCAATCACCTTTCTTAACTCTTCAATCACCTTTTCTGAGTGGTCAATCTATTCTGTTGACTAATCAATTTATTTAGTCATCTCTTTAATCAAAATTGGTTCTCTCACAATCAACTGAGTTAACAAATCAATCTATTATGTTCACTTCCCAATCAATTGAGTTCAACTCTTCAATCAAATCCAATTGAATCTTCAATCAATCTCAATCATCTCCTCAATCAGAGGATCCCGATTGAAATCCAAAAAGTCTATATAATGAGAGATAATTCTCATAATTGATAACTACGCACTTTTAATTCTTATGTTATCCAAGTGAGAACAAACTAAGACCCCACAATTCATATTAAGAAGGAGAATAATAAGGGAGACAAATCTAGTTTGCATATCTTTATTGTTTGAATTCATTATTATTTTTTATTGTGTATGCATTTCCATACTTATATGTTATCTCTCTTGATTTTTAGGGATTTATTGCAACATTTAGGCTTTGTGGTGGTCTAACTGTGTTGTTGTAGGTTTACATATCTTGAATCTAACCCCTGATCTATACTGGCATACCAATCCTTTTCTTTTCCACTGAGACTTCAAAGGAAAAGATGCATGAGATACATATCATCATAAACCACTTCTATACAAGAGGCATAAATTTCTCTGATGTGATCTTTAAGATTTCCTTTTCCTCTATATTTTTCAAACTTTGGTACCTCAAAATTGTTGGGAAAATGAGGCATATACAAACTTTTGTCAAATGAATTTAGGCATAAATATTGCTCTGTATAAGCTTTATTCATTCCTTTAACTTGTAATGCCTCTACTTGTCATTTTAATTCCCAAATTTATTTTACAACCTCATAATTTGGTAATGTCTTTGTCAATACATCATTCATTCCTGGATGACCTCTTTATCGATAAGCTATTCCTTTTGTCAAGTTGTGATCATGATGATCCAAATTTGATTTCCTTGGAGTAATTGAAGCATATGAGTTTGATAATGGATCTTCAGGTCATGTCATTGTGACATTCTAATATTGACTTGGTTTTTTTTTCGTTGATGTTGTGGAAGTTGTGCCATTGGCTATCCATATTGTTGTTGAGTTACCATCACTTGTTGTCTAGCTCTTGGATAAACAAATTGTTGTTGTAATGAAGGCACTTGTTCATAATATTATGGAACATACTATTGATATTGTTGATGTTGCAGTTGTTTCTATTGTTGGTAAACAAATTGCATTGTTGGTGGATATGGAACATATTGAAAAGGTGGTTGTGTTCTTTTTCCCATTTGATATTTTTGCATATTTGACAGTTGTTCTTGTTTTTCTTCTTGTTGATATCCCAATTGTCTGAGTAGTTTGTCAAGAATTTTGGATTGATGTTTCCAAGATTTGGAACATTTTTCTTGGGATATCACATTCAAATTTTATTATTATTTTTTTTATCAGTAAAATTGGATTTTTATTCATCTTATCAAAAAGTACAAAAGATTTTCAGGTATTACATTGTATTCCAAAGCTTCAAAAAACCAGACGGTAACAACACCAAAGACTATATAAACACACAAAAAAAAAACTCAAAAACAACATTTGAGAGTACCCCATGTTTTACATTGAAGATCATGGTACTTTTTTACCCCTACAATCGCCACACTCTCAAAAAACCATTCACAAAAAAACCCCAAAGTAGTGATACTATCAGATGCCACCAATCCTATCGAAACCAACCACAAGCCTCCTCCAGGGAGAAATTGGAAATGGCCCCTGCCGCTGAAGCAGAAGCAGCTCCAGTCAAGTATTTCTTCTTTGGGAGCTGACGACAGATTTGAGGCTTTTCGGTACTATTGATAGGTGCTGTCGACTTCATTGGAGTAGACTTTTTCCGTTTTGCTTTGGCAGGGGCTCTTTGTGCTCTACAAGCCACCACTTTGTCAAGAAAGTCTTGGATTAAGACCCAGCCCCACCTTACTTCTAGGAGGCGCACTGCTTGTGGCTAAGTGGAGCTCCATACCACTAGAGGCTAGACCTCTCCAGACCCACCTCCGATAGAACACTAGGTCCCATGAAGAATGCAAAGTCCTACACCCAACTCAGCCCTATGCACAATACCTTCCATGCCGACAGCCCACTTTGGTTCCAAGCACTGCAAGGCCACTGAGAGGAACTCCGTCTTAGTATTCCCCACCATGAGACCGAGGGCCAGGAAAAGCGAAGAAATGTCTAGGTTGGTTCGGGGTCTCTATTCATGATTTAGGAATTCATCCCTGAACAAAGTTACCAGTGCATCCATAAATTTGGGCTCAACAAATCTAAAGACATTGCCCAGCCTCTGCGTAGTAATTTCATCATGAAATGCAGGGAGTTTCTTTGGGGAATTGAGTGAAAAATTAGCCTCCATAACTCAATAATCAAACTTCCTGTGGAATGAAATAATAGAAAACTACTACCAATGGCGGATACCTCTTTGTGCTTTAGAAATTATCTGATAGAATTGTGATGAGAGATCCCCAAACTTTCACTTTTAAAGAGGAATTTCATTAGATTTTTACCTTCATGAATGCAATTTTCATAAATGCTTGTCGTACACAATCTCGTCAGCCCTTGTAAAACTTTCCATCGAATATGTGTGGAAGGGAGAGGAGGTATTTAATGTATAGATGGAAATCTAATCATTCATCAATACAAGTGCTACTCACACTCATGCGAAACTGGGAGATGACACTTGTCTATTTCGTGTGACGCAATTCAATCAAGTTGATGATTTGAATTTATATGTTTATGTGCCACTGCTTTGAGGTACACAAAATCATCTGATATTACTGCCCGCACCACCATTTATTTAAATGATGCTATTTTGGAGAAACCCAATGACTCTACCCTTATGTCCTCTAATCCCATCTGAGATCAATTTGACTATAGTCTTCAAATAATTTGGTAGTATTGGGTGCTCTTCTAACTCCAATATTCAAGAGTGAATCAGATAGGCTGTTGGCTTCCTGAGTAACATGGATGATTTGAACATCTAAGATTTGGTTGAGTATGGATCGAATACTATGGATATATGGATTCAAATACTAGGCATCTGTTGCTCCTTTTTTTAAACCATTAATAACAAGAAATGAATCATCTTCTATTATTACTTTCTGAACTCCTAGAGAAATAGCCAATCGGGTAGCTACGAGTGCAGCTTGACATTCTGCTACATTGTTTGTTCCATCTAACAAGTGGCAAGCACCTAAGGCAACTATATCACCTTTTTCATTTTGTGCAACATAGCCAGCACCTGAGGGATCGGGGTTCCCTTTTGAGGCACCATCACAATTAATTTTGGTCCAACTCAGCAGTGGGGGGACCCATTGAGGTTGCTGATGAGCGGTCGGGGTAGGTTTAGCCCTACAAAACCCATGAACGGGCCTTCATTCAAATTTTATTTTTGTAAAACACTTGATTGGAGTTTTGATGGATTGATAACATTCTTTTGTTTTTCATCAACTGATTTTCTTGTCATAACCTTTGCAGTCACATGAGATGAATCTATTTGATTTGATATATTTGTACTTGGACCTTAAGGTGGTAAACTTGTTGAAGCCATTTCTTGAAGTGTATGATAATTCAATAGAAGTGTGCCACCTTGTTGTGTATTTATGTTTTCTTCCAGAGTGAGAATCTCAGGCATTCTTGTGGTGGATGAAAATGTGTCTTGTCTTCCCTTTTTCTTACTTGTAGATGTACAATGCTTTAATAAAATTCATAGTATTCTTGTTGCTTTTATCGTAGAACTCACATTAACATTGATAATTCCTTGAGGTAATGGAGATTCCATATCATACAAAGGGTTATTAAATTATTCAAAGGTAGGTTTTGGAGGAATATCCATAGTCAATTTCTTGTGAGGTCTTTTCAGAATTACCTTTGTGTTTTCTTGCTCCAAATTTTTTTTCCCTTTGTTTGTTCCAAACTAAATTTGGGTTTAATTTCTTCCCATATAGGCTTCATTGGATTACATAAATATGGATCTTCCAATATAAATTTGAGATTCAATTTCTTAAGGATATTAAAGTACCTTTTTGTGTCTTTGCATACAAAATATTCTAATGTTTTTCAAACTTTTGGGTATTTTATTGCTTCATCAATTTATTACTCAGGCATATCCATCAAGAAAATATGAATTGCATGTGATGATTCTAAAGTCGAGGATGAGTCTAATTGATCATTTGTATCCTTTTGAAAAAGTGATGGTGATCTGGGTTGAACATAACCAAAGCCTGGATGATATATAGCTTCGATATTAGATGAAGATTATTGTGGGAAGTAACCTTGGATTGATTGATTAAATACAAATGTTATTTTCTTTTCTTCTCTTGGTGTTGGTAGAACATTACCAAATACTAGTTTCACTGGTACAAAGATTGGTTCAAAATTCAGCAGGGGTCCCCATTGAATCATGCCATGATTTAGTTGGTTGTTGGTAGGAGGACCCATGTTTGAATTAAAACTTTGTTTATTGATATAGCCTTGTTGTTTTGATGGTACAATTTGAGATTGTCTTGGATCAAAAGGTGCTTGTGTGTCTTCAATTGAGGTATACATGGGTTGTACTACAAACCTTGTTGTCTTTTAAAATATTGGGATCTTGTTTCAATTGACATTATATCTTATCACTATGCACCTAAGGATATGAGGGAAAAATGCAAAATGCAACTAATGTTTTGGTAATTTCTCTTTTTTAATTTGAAAACTTTGAATGATTATGCAACTTAGGGACATGCAATGCAAGGAATGTAAATGAAGGACTATATTTTTTTGGATTTTGGGAATTTTATAATGCAAATTAAAGATGATAATGTAATGGATGCAAACTAGGATTATGAAATTCAAACTTTGTTTTTTTTATTTTTTAAAACTTTATGGAATGCAATTTAAGGATGACAATGCAAGGAATACAAACTATGTTTTTTTTTTAGACTTTGAAAATCTTAGAAAATGCAAGCTTGAAAGTATGTCCCTAGGAAATTTTGGCGAGGTCAAGACCTTAAAGGAAAAAAGGGAAAAAAAAACAAAAGACAAAGAACCAAGCTAAACCGATCATTGACAAGATAGGGTAATGACTTAATGATGATGATGATGACAAGGGGAAAAAATAATGACAAGGTCAATATTCTCATTCAATAACACAAGGTATAGCCCTAAAACTTGAACTTTTGGGGATATTACAAAATATAATTTAGGTTCTAAGTACAAAATGGGGATGCTAATGCAAGGAAAACATAATCATGACAATAATAATGCAACTATAATGAGGACTAATGATAAGGCCAAAGGTTGATAATGAGGACTAATATGCAATTATTATAGAAATGTAATGACAAGGATAATGAGTTTGGATGAGATAGATAACATGAAATAAGACCTAGGACAATGATAATACAATGACAAAGGTAATTATGAGGATCATGTGATGAAAATGAGGGCTAATGAAAGGACTAACGTAAGGTTGAAACAAGATTCCAATTTTTTAAAAACTTTTGAAACTCCATGCTTGAAAGGTTTGATCAAATTTTGAACAATGTTTGAAAGTTTGGGACAATGTTTTAAATATATTAGTGAGGTGTTTGAATTATGTAGTTTTTTAACACTCAAATAAGACACATCAATTAGAATAGTTGTTTTTTACTTTGAAACAAAAACTTTACAACCTAATGTTTGCAAGGACAATATTTTTTGAATCCCCTTACAATAAAATACTTAATTTAACCATATAGATAGATGCTTGAAGGAATTGGCTCCCCCCTTACATGACACACACTTCTTAGGAGCACCAAGCATCGAATTTATAAATATTCAAAGACCTAGAGAAATTTTCTATCTCAAATTAAAGAGCACATGAGGGATGTCTTCAAGATGCATGTATCACAATCCCTACGTCAACAAATAGGGGTTTTTGGCCACTAAAAACAATGGGCTTTCTAGTAAGGGTATCCATTCAAGTGGTTATTCTTTTGGAAGATTAACACCATTAAGGAGGCCTCCTAGTCTGCAAAAGTTATGTCCTACAAGTTTTAATGCACCACGTGGGTACTGGGGGATATCTTCATCCCAACATAACAATCACTTGTTGGTGTGACATTAATCACAACCACACTTTTATATAGCAGATCGAAAGTAGTCTTAGCCTATTACCGTTCGGGTCGTTCCCTCTCACCCGACCCTAAGGGATTCTCAAGAGGCAGGCCCTTTAATAATGGGGTTAATCTAAACCAACATGCTAAAGCACCAAACACACCAAGAAGAATTCATTGACTTTAAGAAAAGAAAGTGTTCTCTAATCTAATAAAAGCAAACACATGAATTATAACAAGTGCACAAGGTCTTCATCATATGTCCTAAAACAAATCCATTATTATTTTGGAAGATAAATCTTCATCCCAAAATTGCCACAACATTGCATAGGCTGATAAGTAACACAAAACCTCTATCCTGAAAGAGATTAGAAACTATCAAAGATGGAGAGAAAGCATTAAAATACAAACTAATTATACCTTCCCAATTGTGCAACTCTTCTCCCAACTATGCAACTCTTATCCCAACTATGAAAGGACACCATCCAACTTCAAAAAAATAGCTCCCAATCATGCAAAAACAATCCTAAGTGTGTATCAAAACATCCTAAGTATGCATAAAGATTCCTAATTGCACAGGGCAAGTAATATAATGCATAATGATTATCAGAACTGACTTAATACTCAAATTTTAATTGAAATCGGGTTAATTTACCCCCTAGTTAGATATATATGATATTTTTAGGGTTTATTCAACCATCCTAGTTAAGCTAGATGAGAATTTGTTGTTCAATTAAGCCTCCTAATTAGGCTAAGTAAAGATTGCATTCATTTGAAACCAAATTGAAAATATGTGATTCATTTTAAGCCCAATTGAAAAGATGTGATTCACTTCAAGCCCAATTGTAGAGATGAGGTTCAATCTATCATTAACTTCATGTATGAATGAAACTAAGAGAAATTTCTAAAATGAATGCAGATCCGACCAACTATGCAAATCTAACCCTAAGTGCACAAAAACTAAGCCTAACTGCACAGAATAAACCCTAAGTCTATAGCATAATGTTCCAACTATGTAAAAATTGATCCCAAGCATGAATCTTGAGTCCTAATTGTGCATACAGAATCCCAAGTGCACAGATCATATGCATGTACCTAAAATGCACATCAAAAACATAAAAAATCCATCAGTATTGCATGTTTCACGCCAGGTTCATCAAAATGTAGACTAGGAAAATGAGGCATTAGAAACATTGCATGAAATAAACAACCACAAATCCTAAAACATCATGCAAAACTAATCCTAATTGTACCAGTAAAGTAATTGAGACAAAGTGCATAAAATTGAAAACAAATCAACAAACACTCCTAATTGGATTTCAATGTCATTTCTTTCTTCTCCAAATGTTGATATGTTTCTCCCATTTTGACAAACTGCATCTATGAAAACCATTGAAATTCGACGATAATAAGAATACTTAAAATTTGTGGTTTGAGAAATGAGAGAAACTGGGGCCAATTTATAGAGTTTCAAATGAGGTTACAAAATTGGCAATTGAATGTGCAATTGGGAAAATGTCATAATTATGAAAAATTATGACATGATTGAATGCACAAATTAGAAATTCAATTTGGAAGGGGAATGAGAGGCCAAATTAGAGGGAAAATGGGAAGGGAAGGTGTAAGGCTAGAAAATAGTGGGTGGAGGCATAAATCAAGGAAATAGAGGCAAATTAGTAGGAGGAGGGAATATTTGAATTTTGAATTCATTAATTCCCACATTTGGAAAAATGACAATTAATTAATTTTGAAATTATTTGAGGGATAAATGCAAAGGGGGTAAATAAATGAAAGTAGGCCAAATTAGTGGGTGGAGGCATAAATCAAGGAAATAGAGGCAAATTAGTAGGAGGAGGGAATATTTGAATTTTGAATTCATTAATTCCCACATTTGGGAAAATGACAATTAATTAATTTTGAAATTATTTAATTGAGGGATAAATGCAAAGGGGGTAAATAAATGAAAGTTATTTATCACGATATGAGACTTAGGAATAAGGGACAAATTATTGATTATTTTCCCCTAGAAGGATTAATTAGATGACATGATGAAATGATTAGACATGTGATGAAGGGTGAATTGATAGGATACAATGCAAATTAGGGACAAATATTAGCAATTAATTAAATAATTTTTAATGTTTAATTAAGGTGGGATGTGACAATATCACCAAATAATAAAGATCACATGCACGACATAGAGGAATAATTAGGATACTAGAAAAAATGATGTTTCAATCGCAAAGCCAATATGTTAAAAAGTGGCTCCGTATGTGTTAACCATTTTTTTGCATCTACAAGTGTGAAGTTAGGGTAAAACAAATTTCTGCCATATAAATAAAGAGGAGAAAAATAAAAGGGGTGTCAGATACTTGCAAGTTAGGATGGATGAATCAGTGAACCTAAAAAAAGGTAACTTCATCGATGATATAAATATTACGAGATGCCCTCACACCTCGAGGTACGAATAAAGAAAGGAAATTAAGGGGAAAGAAACCCTAGCTGGAAAATAATCTTACCTTTGAGATTACCAGAATGTGCTCCCTGGAGATTTAGTTGGACTTCCATCTAAGGGAGTGTTTATTAGTTTATCGACTTAGTGTGAGGAGTCGAGCCTATCTATATTCAAGACTCATAGGATGTCCACCATTGAGTTAACAGAATTGAAGGCACAATTAAAAGGAATTTCTTAGCAAAGGGGTTGATTAGATTGTTGTATCTCCATGGGGAGCATTGGTGATATTTGTGAGAAAATACAAAACCCTTTGTCTATGCATTAATTATCGTATATTGAACAACATCACTATAAGGAATAAATAACACTTTACAAGAGTTGATGATTTATTTGAAAAGATGCGAGGAGCTCCATTATTTTCTAAGTTAGACTTGTGATTAGGGTACCATTAACTTAGACTAAAAGAAGAAGATATTCACAAAACTATTTTTTGTACTTAGCATGGATACTACAAGTTCACAGTGCTACCTTTCAGACTTACCAATGCCCCAACAAATTTTATGAACTTAATGAATAGTGCATTCAAGGATTGCCTAGATATTTTTATATTGGTATTATTAGATGATATATCAATCTACTCCAAGAATGAAGAGGAACACTACCAACACTTACAAATAGTTCTACACCGATTGGGGGAATATGAGATATATAAATTTTTTCTAAGTGCACCTTTTTCCCAAAAAGAAATATAGTATTTAGGGAATATCATTTTTCCTAGAGGAATAGTCATAGAACTAGCAAAAATAAAGTCAATATTGGAGTGCCCAGTTTCCAGAAATATGCAAGAGGTTAGAAATTTTATGGGGTTAGTAGGGCATTATAAGAAATTTGTAATGAATTTATCTTCTATATCCTATCCAATTACTTCGATATAAATGAAAGGGAAAAGGTTTGAATGGATAGAGAAATGCAAAAATGCCTTTGACTACTCGAAGGAGAGATTGACTTCTACACCCATTCTCAAGGTACCAAATTTCGCAGGACATTTCATGGTCATCACTAATGAATCCAAGGAAGGATTTGGATGATTTTTAATGTAGGATGGATAGTTAATCATATATGTGTCCAGAAAGCTACAAAAACTATAAACAAAATTACACTCCTCATGATTTTTGCTTATTGCTATTATTCACACACTTCATATATGGAAACATTATCTTTTGGGAAAACCATTTGAGATTAAATCATATCACCAAGGCTTGAAATACATTTTCACTCAGCCAATTTGAATGCCCAATAAAGGAGATGGATAGAGAAAATCTCTTATTATTATTTTTAAATTAGTTACATTAAGGGAAAGGAGAATATGGTGGCAAATAACTTGCCTCACCGAAGACACTTATTGTCCATGATAACCGTCAACACAAATTTTAGGACAAGAGTCCTTCATGGATTGGAAGGGGATGAATATTACAAGAAGGTTCATGAAGCTCATCAAGATGATCCTCAAGACCCAAGAAATGAAGGATTCCAATTTTAATGGGATGGTCTTTTAATATATCAAGGATGAATGTATGTTCCCAATTCATCAAAACCAAGGAAACTAGTACTAAAGGAAGTTCATTTTGCACCATATTTAGAGAACCCAATTGTTACCAAAATGCTAGCTGACATTAAACCCTTTTATTTTTGGAAGGGAATGTGACTAGGTTTGTGGCAAATTTTTTATAACGTGAGAGAGTAAAATTTGAATGCCAATATCTAACCAATTTGTTGCAACCACACGTAGTTCCTTATTGAAAGTGCCAGATCATCAACATGTATATTATCTAGGGTTTACCAATATTGAGGAATAGACATGATTATATATTAGTAGTGGTAGCCATATTGAAAAAGGTATCTAATTTTCTACCAGGAAACTTGACAATGGAGCACCCATCTTAGCACAAAAATTTGTTCAGTAGATATTCTAATTGCACATAATTCTAAAGAAAACCATCTCAGATAGGGATGCTAGGATGACATCCAGATTTTAGAAAACATTGTTTGAGGCCTTGGGAACTCAGTTGAACATAAGATTTTCATATCATCTAGAGATAAATAGTCAGATGGAAAAAGTGAAGTAGGTATTGGAAGATCTTTTAAGAGTATATTTCATGGACCCATAGTATAAGTGAGAGGATTGCTTTTTGTTAGTATAATTTACCTGTAAAAATTCCTACTAGTCATCCATCAAGATGACACAATTTGAACCATTATATGGAACAATGTGTAGGACACCTATCATATAAGATAAGCTAGAGGATATGGTAATTCTTGGACTCAAGATGCTCTAAAAAATAGAACGGATATAGTAGATCAGAGCAAGGTTAGATGAGGCTAACAACGAATAGGAAATTTTTTTTGATGTTAAATGCACACCCAAACAATTTGAAGTTGGGGAGAAAGTACTCCAAAGTTTTAACCCCAAAAAATTCAATTAAGTTTTAAAATTATCCAAACTAGCACCTAGATATGTGGGACCATTTGAGGTCAGGAAAGTGTAACATAAGAGAATGTGGTTAGGGTGACTAGAGTGGTTTCCTAATAAAACACCTAACCAATCCTTAATTACATTGGAATGAATATGACCCATTAGGATTAAAGAATACTTAAGTGCTAAGTGGGTATAGTGATCCTTTGTTGTAAATTGAGGGAATTTATTAGGGGGATATGATTGAATGATGCAAGACAGAGGGCTTAAAAGTAGTAAAAGACAAGTTTCAGGATGCACAAACTAATAGAGAATAGGCACGTTAGTATATGTACCAAAAAAATAACCAAAGGATGCAACTAACCTATATAATAAATTTGAAGCTATTTTGGAGAGACTAGGTCACCTCGACCGACCTGTTCCCAAGAATAGGTTCCATGGGATGACCTATTCCCTACACTTTCAATTGTTTTCAGTTGAAGACTATCTACAAGGTCTTGAACTTCTTAGATCTAATTTGGTGCGAGCGCCACCAGTTCCTGCACATAGAAAACAAGGAAAATATTGTGTAGAAGGGGGTTTTCCACACCTTAAAACCCCATTTGAAGAATCAACCATGAAATAGAAATGAAATATGCATGAAAGGAAATCTTGTAAATGTAAATCAAATATTAGATCTGAAAATATAAATTCTTATACCTTCATAAATGAACTTTGAGGTTGTAATGTCTATGAAGATGCTTGTAATTATTTTGTATTTTGTTGTACATAGTTGTTGGATCTTTGAATGTAGAGTAGAGTCAAGGATGCACTTCACAAATTCATGGATATGCAAATACTCCTCAAATATCCAATTTTTTTTATGCTTGATTGATTATTTCCTTGAAGAATGGATCAATGAGCATGGATGGGTAAAGGATATTATTTCTTGGTTGAGGTCTCCTATACTTTTCCTAAGAGAGAGAGAGAGAGAGAGAGAGAGAGAGAGAGATGTGCTTGATACAATGGATAATATTACCTTCAAATGATTCCTTGGATGCTTGAAATATGCTTGAGAATGCTTAGATGCAAAATCATTGGAGAGAACTTGAATTCCAACTTTATGAGTGTCCAAATGAGGAGAGGTAGGTTTCTTATATACCCCTCACAATGTTTCAAAGCTGAAAACTTGAAGGAAGCCAATGAGATTTAAGGTTTCTTGCTTAACCATTGATATAGGCCCCCGATTTGAATTTTGGGGTGAATCTTGAGGAATAGGTTGCCTTGGCCAACCTATTCCACCCAAAATGGATTGAAATTTGGTCTAGGGGTTGGGAATGTGGAGAAGATGCTATAATGATAAGAAGTATGGAGATGGATCAAGCATAACAAACATAAAAACTCGAGAACACTTCAATGGGGCCTAATTGAGCATCTAATCATAGGTGCATACAATTTAGGATGGTGCATTTAGTACCCTCTTTAGTGGGAGTGTGATATTACCTCATGATCATGGTAAACTAGATCAAAGAATTAGAAGTTTTTTTATTAACGTCAAGGAGACAAGGATACACCAAGCCCCCAATTGACTTATGTCCTTATCAAATCCAAAACTAAGATAAAATAAGAAACACTCAAAAAGAAAGAAAAAGGGAACATGACCAACTAGCCTAAAAATATTTTGAATTACTATGTGCCATGCAAAGAGAGAGAAAGATCGGTGCAAAGTTAGAATTGAAAGGTCTAGCAAGCTATATTATGCTAGTCAACCCATCAAAAAGGATAACCAAGCAAAGCATTGTCCATGAGGAATCTGCCAAAAGAGGATTAGTCCTAAGGAAAGTGTTGTCTCCAAAAGGGATCCATTGCAAAATAAGGATTATACCTAAGGAAAATATAGTATACACCAAGCCCCCAATTGACTTATGTCCTTATCAAATCCAAAACTAAGATAAAATAAGAAACACTCAAAAAGAGAGAAAAAGGGAACATGACCAACTAGCCTAAAAATATTTTGACTTACTATGTGCCATGCAAAGAGAGAGAAAGATCGGTGCAAAGTTAGAATTGAAAGGTCTAGCAAGCTACATTATTCTAGTCAACCCATCAAAAAGGATAACCAAGCAAAGCATTGTCCATGAGGAATCTGCCAAAAGAGGATTAGTCCTAAGGAAAGTGTTGTCTCCAAAAGGGATCCATTGCAAAATAAGGATTATACCTAAGGAAAATATAGTATCCAAAGCAATCCACATAATAATGCATAGAGGCATGTAATGTAATGAAAGGATGAATCCAAGGAAATAATTGTCTCCTTAGAAAATCCAACAAGAGATCAAAGTAATGAATTAAATTGATGTGTATGTGTGTGCAAAATATGAAACAAGGAGTGGAGTGTATGCTCCCACGTTAAAGTGATTGTGAATGTCATAATGAGGGCAATGGATTTAATGGAGCATACATGCACCCACAAAAAATGTTTTTACTATGAGAGATCCCCAAGCAAGGACAAACCAATGGAAATGAAAAAGAGAGCACAAAGGGATCTATTAATTCTAGAGTCAATATGATCATATGATAACTCATGTATATCAATAATTCTAGAAAAATGTAATGACATTATCCCACAAAGGTATTAGAACTAAAATAACAATGGAAAAAGATCACATAAGATATATGAACAAAAGAGTCTTTTTAGGTCAACCTTGCACAGACAAGGATATGGGACATCCTTAGGTTCGCTAAGTTCACAAATTTTTTGGGTGTTGAATTTTTTGTAGGATAAGAAGAAATGATCTTGGAAAGGTTGAATTGTTGAAGCATGCTAAGAAAAAATAAGTCAAGGCCAAAGTTCCCATGGCTCGCTAAATTATTAAATAGATATTGGTTAATTGTGATGATTTCTCTATTATGGGAAAATTTCAAACACTTGTGGATAGTAGAGACAATAGCTTTTATGGAAGTGAGCCAAGGAAGACCAAGTCTAAATTGAAATTGATTAGAAGTTGGGATGACAAAAAAGTTGACATCTAAGGTTTTATTACCAACTTTAATGGTGAAGGTAATGGAGCCATGGATAGGACAAGTAAAAACATTGAAACTCTTAATCATTTGTCATCTAAGTTTTTCTTACCAACTTCAATGGGGAAGGTAATGTAACTATGGGCAGGAAAAGTAAAATAATTGAAAATCTTAATCATCACATCTGATTTATCATAGGAGTCTTGATGGAGGTATCTTGTGAAAATATTTTCTTTAGTTATAACATTCACCGTGAAAATAGGATCTATAAGGATTCCACAAGAGGGAAGACCATTAATCTTAGCAACAATGTAAAGAGGAACATCAGATGCCTTAATAGTCTCCTTAGGATCAAATGTGATGCAAGGTTCAAGTTTTGGCTTGGGTTTAGGTTTGGATTGATGAATAAGGTTAAAAACATTATTGGCCTTGACATAAATATGATCATAATTTACAAAAATCATGGGTTCGAGAGACTCAACAACATTGGTTGAAGAGGAAGGTAAGGAATTGGTAGACTCAATTGTATTGGTATAATGGGAAGGTTGGAGATAGGTATAGATTTTAAAATTTTGGTTTGGGGGGGGGGAATGGATTTATTTCCTTGATCATTAACACCCTCAATAGTTATAGCATTAAAATCAGTAAGGTCTTGGACAATTATCTTCAAAAAGAAAAAATTCTCAGTATTATGACCGGGTTAATGATGGTATTGAAAAAAGGATTTAGAATTAGAGGATTTAGATGTTTTCTTGAATGGATCAATTGGTTTAATGGAAAGAAGTTTTAAAATAATAGAATTAATCAACTTCAACGTCATATTATGAAAATATTCAAAAAGAGGTGTAAAATTACGAGAAGGTTTGAAAATAGATGACAAAGGAGTTGCACCTTTGGATGCTCCTACCACTTGCACATCAATGTTGTTTGATAAATTGTTGATCTTGATGAAACCTTTAGGTTTTTGAAACTTTCGAAATGGCTGGGAGGAACCATCACTCTTATCACCCAGAGCCATTGGAGTTGAGCTCTAAAATTGACTCACTTGAAGTTGATAATTATGAAGCACTACACACAATTGAGTAAAGGAAGTAAATTTAGAAATCAATATCTTATCTCTAATGTCTTTTTTCAAATTAGAAATAAAAATATATTTCACATCAATATTAGGCACATGATAAGAAATCTAAGCATGCAAAGGTTGAAATATAACAATGAAACTAATCACTTTTTCTTTAACACCTTGTTTACAATGCATCAAATCAGTCAAAGGAATCTTAGGACCAATATTATTTTGAAACTGCTTAATGAAAGCATTAGCAAGATTTTTAGAGGAGTCGATAAAATAAGTAGGCAAAGAACAATACCATTGTAAGGCCTTATCTCTAAATGTTCTAGTAAAAAATTTATCCATGAGTTTATGATCATGAGAGAAGTCATTGCATAATGTTTGGAATGTTTTTACATGTGTCAAGGGATCACCTTTTCCAGTATAAGTCTCCAAATGAAGTATTTTCATGTATTGAGGCATAATAACATGAACGATGTCTAAGGACAAAAGAGTAGCAATATTACAAGTACAGTTTGGGATATACTATTGATATTGAATTTATTGGAGATATTGGTCTTCAACATGTGTGAAATGTTTGGAACATTATGGGAAATGGAAGGAGCATTGGAATACAAAAAATGACACATTATTGTAAGTAGGTATGGATGATGGTTGTGAAATACATTGAACACTTGTAGGAATTATAGGATTAGGAATACTTCGAAGACTAACATGTGTAGGATTAATGTTTGAAATGGATGTAGTCATGAGAGGAGTCTATGTAGTAACAGTAGGTAATGAATTGCGAATGGGAATAGAAGTCTCAACACTAGTGTTAAGTTGAGATAAACCAAGATCTTGACGGCAATATTTCATAGGTTTACCATTGTTATGAATAAGATGAGAAATAACATGCATCAAATCAACATAATTCTTATCATAGTGAATCAACTTCCTCGTACCTTCTACTAAGGAGATGAATTCCCTATTAGAATTCTCTTGACCTAACAATTGCTCAAAATTTTCAAAATAATGGGAAAGTTTGTTCACTTGAATAGGAGGCGCTCTTAAGGTCTTGTATTCATCAAGATAAGAGTGGGAAGAGGGATTATCAACAATAGTGGGAATGTCATTGGTAGGTATGCTTGTATAATCAAGACTCCTAGGGAACATAGAGGACTCAGGATCAAAGGAACCCATAACTCTATGACTTCTTCTCACTGAAATGTTATAGGTAGGACTCAAGGTGAAGACACTCATTCACAAGGAAATAAAAGAGGGACATGTGTAAATAATGCAAATACAAGAAGAAAACTTGTAATAAAGATGAAAAATTTAGTTTATGCAACATGAATGTAATTAAACGCAATTGCACATAAAAACTAATGAATAACACATATAACTATTAAATCAAAAGTGGAATGTAATGCATAAGATCTAGACACCAAATCACAATGTAAATGTTTTGCGTTGGGCTCACTAAAACATAAGGTGAAGGTGAACCAAAAGGCACTAATGTAATCATCCAAATAAAAATGGTATATAAGGAGGCGGGTTCACCAAAATGTAACATAAAATAATGTGGTTAGGGTGACTAGAGTAGTTCCCCAATGCAACACCTAACCAATCCTTAATTAAATTAGAAGGAAGATGGCCCACTAGGATCAAAGAATACTTAAGTGATAAGAGGGTGTTGTGATACTTCATTATAAATTGAGGGAATTAACTAGGGGAATATGTTTGAATGATGCAATATAGAGGACTAGAAAAGAGTAAAAGACAAATTTCAAGATGCACAAATTGACAGAGAATAGAAAAGTCGGTACAGGTACTAGAAACAAAAACCAAAGGATAAAATTGACCTACAAAATTTATTTGAAACTATTTCGGAGGGACTAAGTCACCTGGGCTGACCCGTTCTCAGGAATAGGTTTCCTAGGAAAAATTGTTCCCTATACATTTGACTATTTTCAATTGCAGACTATCTGTGAGGTCCTAAACTTCCCAAATCTAATTTGGTGCGAGTGCCATCTATTTTTGCACACAAAAAATAGGAAAATATTGTGTAGAAGGGGGTTTACCTTGGTAAAATACCAACTAAGGAATCAACCTTGAAAAAAAAACGAAATATGCATGAAAGGAAAGCTTGTAAATGTAAATTAGATATTAGATCTAAAATGTAAATGCTTATACCTTCATAAAAAAAATTTGAGGTCATAATGTCTATGAAAATGCTTGTAATTTATTGCATGTCATTGTAGATAATTGGTGGATCTTGGAATGCAGATAAAAATCAAGGATGCATTTAAAAATTGCATAGATCTAGAAATACTTCTCAAACCTCCAATGTTGTTATTCTTGATTGATTATTTTGTTGAAGAATGGAACAATGAACATGGATGGGTAAAGGATTTTCTTGCGTGATTGAGGTCTCCTCTACTTGTAATTTATTGGAGTTTATTTTCTGTAAAATATATATCTCATCTCATTTGATCAGAGAGATTTGAATTCTAATCACCTCTACTCTTCTTGAAAGATGGGAAAATGATCCTTTATATTTATAAACGTGATGTTATCCTATTGATATCGATTTCTTATTCTCATCATCGAATGAAATGAATCTTTATGCAAGAATTATATCGCATGAAGGAATGCAAAATTAATATCCTAGAAGAATTAGCAAACCACTGTTATAAATATTAGTAAGCATGAATCTTATATCACAAAATAAAGTAAAATAAATATCATTCAAGTAGAGAAACCACTAATGTATATTTCATCATAGGGAAATATCATCTTAAAAATATATTATACATCATGTATTGAATCTAGTTCTTATAATCATATTGATGCATTGAAATTGATCAAGTTTGTAACAACAACATGCTTGCATGAATATGTCAATTGAATTGATCATGATTAGATGTAATTATATATTATAATGAAATGGTACCATTCTGAATGGTCAAGAAAGTTGATAGAGAACCATAGCTCAGAATATGAATGTCATCTAATATGATGTACTATGATTTTACTGAGTATATATTATGTACCAAGACTCTAAGTGGAATCATATAACCTTACATTCGTGAAGATATTAGAGAGAACTCTGTTGAATGTATACTTGCATATTTTCTTACTTATCCAAACATCACTAATTATGTTTTTTATTATAGAAAAATTAGGTTTTGAAGGGACCTTAAACCATTTTAAAAAAATATTCTTACATAATCAGATAAACCATAAAAGCACCAGAAAATAACCTAAGACAAAAAGGTTGCATCATATAGACACACAAAGAAAGCGAGAGCCAAAGACTAGCCAAAAACACTAGATATAACTGAAAAATTAGAAAACCAAAGAAGAGGGGTGCCAGCTAAGCCAAGTTCTTGAGGGTCTCTGCCACCTCATCTTCCAATTGGCTCATGTTTAGAGTCACTTTCTTCAGATCTTGCAGATCAAGAGAGGGGATTTGGGATTTTTTCTTAAGATTCCCCCTAGTCCTTTTGTTGGGCACAGTCTCCCCCTGACCTTTGTCATTGTTAGCATCCAAGTCCAAGACCGTCTTCTCCTACTACACCTTATCTAGGTTGTCCACCATAATCTTCATAGTATCAATAGATTCATAATAGTATGGAGAGAAGCCTAGATTTTCTTGGCCTCCTCAATCTTAGCAAACCTATCCCCATAATTTTCCTTAAGCTTCTTCATGGCCTCTACGATTCTTTTGGGGCAATCAACAACCGAACTCTTTTCAACCTTTGTCTACTGAACAAATCCATCTTGTTGGCCTGTAGCAGAAGGATCCTCCTCAATATTATTTACCTACATAAAAGACACCATCACTTCCATTTTACTACCCATAGCTCTATGTTTTACTTACAATTACTTTAGTTAATGATGTTAGAAACACTGAGAGGGGGGGGGGGGGGGGAA